>OMPJ01015141.1:0-10927 GCA_900312935.1 Carapus acus | reverse complement strand
CCCCTCTCTCTCTCTCTCTCTCTCTCTCCCCCCCCTCTCTCTCTCTCTCACTCTCTCTCTTTTTCTCCCCCCTCAAATTCATTTTTCTCTGCCTCTGTTTAGTCTCCTGCTCAACCTTTCCCTCCTGTGTCAGATTCTCATCTCTCAGAGGAGAATCGCAATTCTCTAGCAGCTTGTGGTGGGGTAGTTATTTTTGTGAAAATAGGCAGAGATGAGGGTGAAGTATAGACATAAAGTCACTGAGGATCCAGCGAAAAATCATCACAAGGTGGTTTGGTGTAGCACCCTCCAGTAGTAGTAGTTCAAATACACCTGAAGATAATCTCAATTGATAAATCGTTACAAACATCAGGAATTTCTCACCCAAACTGAGTCACCTGTGCTTTTCTCCTGATTATTGTTGCATTCAAAAGTTCCTAAAGCTTTGACCAACTTGACCTGTGGTCACATGGGATTACTGTACTTCAACCAAGAGACTTTGAGTTAAGTTGCACACTTAACCTCCATCAAACCGCCCCACTTGTTTCGCATGTGTAACCTCTGAGTTCATCTCAGGCCTGTACACTCGCCATTTGCATGTCCAGCCTACGCTGTCCTCCCACCACCAAACACAAGCATGTTGGGGAAGGAAAGAAGCTCCACAAAGCCCGTAGTTGAAGATGTGAGTTACCAAGGCTCCGCTTCAGAGCAAAACTGAGTAGAAAGTGCAAGGATGTGGCGGGAGATCTTAATTTTCTCCAAAGTTCTCAGAAATTACTGAGTTGATTGTACCCCAAGTGACTGGTTCTGAATCAGCATGTGTGAAAAGCCAAAGCGGTGAAAAGCCAAATGACGAAAACCTGCTCTGAATCCAAATAACACACCTGCTTTTCATTCTGCTCCCAAACTGTCACAGCAGAGTGTGGAATTGAAGTACATTCTATGTCTGCGCGCGCGCGCGCACACACACACACACACACACACACACACACACACACACATCAGCGTAAATATGGAGGGCAGTATGGTGAGGCAGGGTGTTGCCGTCTTCATGGGGGTTGATGGGACTGTGCTGGACAGTGATGGAGACAGAACCAACTAAGAATGGAGTCATTGTCCCTCGGTCAATGGTTGATGGATTGTTTGTATAAAAGAAACATCACTTTCTTGTCACTTTCACTTGCCTACCTACGTACCTACCCACTGTCGCACTGTGTGTATCACAGGACTTGTTGATGGGAATGAGAGCAAAGAATTTTTGGCTAATTTTTGCCGCTATTTTGGGCTCTAAACTAGGAGCTCTGATATGCATCTGTTACGTATGCTCGGTTCCCAGGGGTTTTTCTAATCCCAGATTGCCTTGTTTGGCCGCTTTCCCCATTTAATTCTGTAGTTCACTCAGAGTACTGGACAACTGAATGCCGAATGCACAATATCATCAATGTACACCAATTTATGAATCTGCTGAATTATTTGTCTCTGATCTAAACTGGAACCCTGATTAGCATTTTAGTGTCAATAACCACACCCCCAAAAAGATTGTAAAACGAAATACAACATCAGTCAAAGATATTGACTACTGTTAGACAATTTTGGTAAAATGGAAAACAAGAACATAACTTTCATATGAAACCCAGATTTAATTACAAATAAGTGCACTCATTTTTCTCTCATTTGGTATTTTCAGATTTTAAGTCTCTATTTTGGGAGGGATTTCATATGTGTAATACATAGTTTGTTAATCCCACAGGAATTTTCTTGTCTATATTTGACTCACTCAGGAACAAGCCTTTCTATAAATAAGCTGAATGTTATCCACCATTGAAATGCTACTACCCAACATTCCAAATAGCACCAGCAGCAGAGTAAAACCTCTATTGATAATCAGAGGCTTTTGAGGAATAAGTCAACAGTGGCTGGTCTTACCGTATCAGCTGATCTGCAATGGGAAGCTCGGTCGCCACTCACCCAATAACTGCCAGAAAAATCATCATTCACTGATCCCACTCCATCCCTCTCCCTCCCTTCCTCCCTCCCTCCCTCTTTCCTTTGCGCTTGCACGCAGGCACACACAATCTGTCGTCCTCTCCCTCTCGTAGTGCCAGCCATTGGGGGGTTGACAGCCAAATGAGCTGCTCATTGGTTTGTAATTACTTTTGTCAAAATCAGAATATCAGTGTAGCATTACATGGAATTTTGTTCCATCCTGTCTCAAGTACTTGTAAAACGAATATCATATTAGTATAAACAATCCAATCCAAGCACTCCCATGTAAAACGCACTGCATTGATGTATGTAAGATGTATCTTCTTGGGGAATTCAGTCCAATAGAAAAATTGTAATTCAATAGACACAACCTTAACTCCACAGCTGATCTGAATACAATGTATTCAGTGACATCTAGTGGCGGATAATGGCAAATAAGACACGACCTGGCAAGTAAGACCTTTAATGTGAATCGACTCATTTCGTCAAAATGGCTATTTTCCATCAAAGCCCGCATTTGAGGCCAACCTTACAATATTGAATATTATAAATTTTTCTGTAAAAAAATGAAAGAATTTAAATGAAAACAAAGATTCTAATGCAAAACAAAAGTGCTACAAAAAAATCATCACACTCAAGCACAGTGGGACAGTGTAATAACTACGGCTCTACTGATTACCCACTGATCAATGATTGTTCGAGGCAAATTAATTTTTTAGCACAAATGAAAACATGACAAACTTGAAATTTCCACATTGGTCCAAGCTACAGACAATGCAGAGATTCCCTACCCACTGCACATAGCAACACCTGAAGCTTTAACTGTTTATTTACTTGAGAAAACATTTATGTTATTGCAGAATAATATTTCAACTTAACTTTCAAAACTATGCGTAAAAGACTGTACATATTAAGGCACTTGTGGCAGCCACAAAGTTTAACACATGAAAATGCACATTAAGGTCCTTGTGCTACTCTCAATTATCATATTGATATGTACACAGTCAGATTCAATGGCAAATTAAAGCATGTTTTTTTTTTAACCGAGCCAAAAAAGCAATGGGAAAAGTATTTACACATCAAGAAATCATTTCCCCTTTGTCGTTGACTTTGTCGTTGACTTTGCCGTGCTCCCTTAGACGACCAGACTCTCCCGGCTCACAGCTCCATTCTGAGGCACACAAGTTCGAAAAGTTAGTCCTGAGGAGTTGACAGATAATAGCTTGACAGTAACAGAAGGAGTGAGAATCACCTTGCGTAGGTTGGTCTTCTTTGAGGAGGACACGCTTCCATCTTCGCTGTACGGCGGCGGAGGTGGGGCCGGATAATTGTCACGTCGATCTGGGAAACCAGAGGGGGGAGACACGGGGAGAGGCGGAGCACGGCCACGGTCCGAGCGGCCACCGTCGCTGTCAAGGCGCTCACGGCTGCGGGCTCTCTGCTGCTCGCCCAGCTTCTTCCTCTCCATGGCCTCTCGCAAAAAGCTGTCATCGTAATCGCTTCGTCCATCTCTGGCACCCCCAGCTCGCTGCCGATCCCTCTCCAAGTCCATCAGGTCATCGCGGCTGCGGCTGCGTCTGCCCTCCAGGCCACTGGATGCACCGCCTCCTCTGCGCCTGTCCTCGGGGGAGTAGTCGCGGCGCCTTCGGTCGTAGCCATTCTGGCCACTACTGCTCCATCCGTCATCCGAGCTACAGGGGAAAAATGCGGTAAAAGAAAGAAATTGTTAATTAGTACAATTAGTTGTGACTGTCAGTCTTACTGCAGAGCTCCAAGACCGAAGACCGTGTGATGTTGCTGTCATGTCAGTACTGCTGAGGTTTCTTGGGGAAGTTGTCAGCAAGGTAACCTACCCTCGTCTGCCTCTGGGCCCATCGTCACGGCGATTTGGCGCATAATCATCACGACCATATCGGCGCCCGATGTCATCAAGATTGTCCATTGAGCGTGCACGTGCATGTCCTGACATGTAGCCTCCTGAGCTGCCGCCTCCACCGTGACGTGGGTAGTCGTCACGGCGGTGCACGTGCTGCGACACACTGCTGATGGTGCTCATGGCTTCATCCTGGTCGTACAAGGTGGTCAAATTGGGGGCCTGTGAACGACCTCCACGACCTCTGGGCTCGGGGCCATCATGAAGTGAACTGACTTCGGTCATGGCATCCACTGAAAAAATGGAATACAGAGGTTCAAAAGGATGTGGAGCCAAAGATCTTTTTTCCTTATCTATTTTACTCACACTGTGATGAAATACATCAACGGTTACATCATGCAGAAATATACAATAAATCACAAACAATAAGTCTTTCAGAGAGTGATTTAATTTTATCAGTTCATTGTGTCAGCCAAGGATTATGGTATGATGTTGAAGTATGGTAATGCCATTGCGATTCCTTAAATTCTTCTATACATTCTAACAATTCATTTCCAAACTACATTTAATTGTAGATAAATCTCCTAAAATGCAAAGAAAAATGTGTGTTAACATCAAAAATCAACTCACAGCGATTGTGGTTTGACGGTCTCGAAGGATCCAAGTTGGCCAGCTCTCGTTCCATGTAATAAATGGCCCGTGTGGCGGTTCCGTCAGGGTCTACTTGGATACGATATCCACTACGAGCTGAGGAGAACGAGAAGATTTTGCATGAGATTTTGGGGGGTTTGATCAGAGTCTGCCAGTCAAAGTTCGAGTTGCAAAGAATTAGGACTCTTCATTACAAAGCATTGGCTTATCAGCTGTCAGGTTTATTTCATTAGTGCTTTGAAATGTCAAAGGCACAAGTCCAACATGAGTCTCTTCCCACAATGGCACAAACTCTGTGGTTTGCAACGTTTACTCACTGTGATCTGCTCCACCATCTTGATCACGCAACAGTGGTACTTGTGAGCCCTGCCCAACTACAGAGACAACACACAAGACAACACAAATAAGACAATTAATTCTCAAAATGACTTTGCGGTAACTGGCTATTATTGCCACATGAGTCATGAGCCCAGAGGTCACACTTATCATTCACTATTCCGTTAATATTCATCACACCCACCTGAGCTGGCTCTGTCATACTCGCGACCATAACCGTTTTGGGGAGGCGGGGGGCCAGCACCGTTGGGCACGGGGAGAAGGGGGAAACTGGGCTGGTTCATCCCAGAGTACATTGGCTGTGCATACATGCTGGGGGCGTACAGGGTGGGAGCGTAGTGATTGGATGCACCTTTTTTCACTGCTTTTCCTGCCTCGTACACTGAGGGAGAAGAGCACATGTTGGCCTGCTGATGCTTAAATGAGCCCAAGGCATATCAGAGGGGGACAGAGCTGTAAATTTATATCACTGGTGAAATGAAGTATGAGTATGTTCAGTATGAGTACTTGTTTGGGCAAGTTGATCACTGCACAGACACTTTCTTGTATTGGGTACTTACGTGCCCGTGGACAGCAGCATTTGTTGGGACAGCAGGGGCAGCTGACATAACAGCAGCAGGTATGGGGACAGCATTGACACCAGCAGATCCCGATGAGGAGCAGCAGCAATAAGAAGCCCAACACCACCAACACTACCAACAGCCAGTCTGAAAATTGGAAAATGAGAGAAACGCTTGTATCAGGAGTCATAATCAGGTTTAAAACCTTTTCATCCATTTCTTCTATGCATTCGTAATTCATTCCGGTCATCAAAGTGCCATATGCAAAAACTTAAACACAGGTAGCATCCTAAGAAAACGTCCTGGATTATACAGTATTCCCCATTCACTGTGCACTCCACTGCATCCCACTCCATCCATGGATTCACACATAATGTTGTTGTGATGTTGTTAGTGTGACTTATTCGTGGCAAATGAAATTACTAAAGGAGCAGGCCACATTTTGCTGATGTCACAGTGTAGCACCCGGCAAAACACAGCCTGCCACAGCAGCTGTCAGCTTGTTTTTAAAACCAGAACCAGAAAAACTGGTTCCCGCCCTCATTCTGCAAGTCCAATCATGCAGCTCGCACACACCACTCGACAACAGAAACCACTCATAGCTCAGTAGACTAGAGGAACAAACAGACTATTTGAGCGTGCTAAGTGGCAGATAAGGCGCTGTAAATTGAAGTGTGCTCTTTCCCTGGAAATAGACCATTCAAGATATATCTGTGCCAGAGAAATGTTTTGAAAGGCAAAGAAACAGATGGGAAAATTGCAGCAGTGAGACCAGGAGATAAGTTGAACATGCAGTGGCGATAACTGCATACATATCTATATGTATATCTAACTCAAAGACATGGTACCCTCATCCTATATCTCTACATCTCACATTAAGACGCTTGTACTACCTTCCAAAACCAGTAAGTCAATTCCAGGCAGAAGGTCAGTAGTATTTGACTTTCTCTCTGTGAAAGAAAGATAGAGCCATAATTACTTGAAAGTGACCCCTAGCATCTTCTATGCTCCTAATTTGACCACCTACACCTTCTAGATGTCGAATGACCGTCGACTCGAAGCACTGTTACGGAAAGGCACCTCCCAAGCAAAGAAAGAGTGGAAAACGGAGGTAAAAATTGAAGAATTGTGGAAGAGGAAGTGGAAAATGTGATAGGTTTTTCGACATGTGTGTGAAGAACCCTTGCACGCGGAGGAACTTACCAAGAACAATTAGCTCAGTATAATCCTCACTGCTTCCAGTGAGGTCCTGTGCAGAAACCACTGAACACACATAAACACCACTGTCCCCCCATGCTGACTGAGCAATGTTCAGGTCCGCATCTGTGAGGAACACCAGACAGAGAAATTTTAGCTGATGGCAGTTTTCATGCCACTGTGATTGCACACAGAAACCAAGCAATTCGGATTGTACTTGTAGCACAATAAGCAGTTTTGAGAAAGAGAAATTAGTCAAACTAGACTCAAGATGGCTGAGTAAATTCAAAGGGTTTGTCTTTTTAACCTTTACAGTACAATGTGGAGTACACATCAACACATTTTTGCTTTAATGGTTTCACTTACTTATTCACCGGCATCTATTTTGATAGAATGCATTTTGACACTACATTTTTGATTTTTAACACTACATTTAAGTTTTGCAGTGACCTGCGAATACAAATACTCGGGCCAATACAGAAGTTATCCTCACCCGCCTTCCATCTGTAGAGAGGTCAAGATTCAAACTATTACACGTCCATCTGCTCTTGATTGGCATGGTACATTAATCTATGTCTGGATCTTTCATAGTTCTTGTGTTACTCCTCATGCATTACTCACTGTTAATAATGCTGATTTTGCGACCCTGGTACTCCGTCCCAAGGGAGACAGCGCTGCCCTGTTTGGATGCCACTATGCGCACTGTTCTCAGATTGTCAGCACACTCGATGTTTGGGTTGTAGTCAGGGTTGTTCTGCGACAAGATGTTCTCTGCACTGCTGGGGTTCAGGGCCGCCTGGATGGGATCCCTGCAGTAGGACTTATATCTCCACGTGATGACAGGTGGCGAAGTGGAGGAGGTCTGGTAGTTGCAGGTCAGCGTAACGGGCTGGAAGAGGATGATGATGTACCTCTTTGTAGGGCACTGGACAGAGATGGCATTGGTCGTTCCTTAGGAAGAAAAACAGGAAAATAAACTGACCATCGGCAGTTGAGAATTGTCTTGTGGGAATCTCACGTCCAGCAACGTGCCATGTCTACAGATGGTTATTCCACACAACCCACAGGGTGTGTCTGAATCTCAGAGTATCACTGAGAGCAGATGAGATGACTCACCTTAAACAGGAAGATGACCATCTATGCAGCCTACGCTCTATACGCCTACGTTAAGAGCTAGATTTCGTTTCACTCGATTTAACACCATTTGTATTTTAAACTAAGTCCTCAATTAAAACTTTGCATTCTCATCACTCTCTGATCAAGCATACATGAAACATGGATGATACGCAATGGAAAGCCCAACCTCTGAGGAATAGTTCCTCATTATTTAATATGATACAATGATTACTTTGTTGTTACGTGTCGACGTTGCATAGAAAGCGAGCACATTTGTTATCATTTAGGTCATCCTGCTGTGTTTCGCCTTAGAACAGTCATAATGAGCAGTGCAAAGTTCCCATGCATACACGAGGGATAATTATCTACATATATCTACATCATAATACCTGCACATTTAAACACATACATACAGATGTGGATGCAAACATAAATATAGATATGTATTTTTCTACTAGTCCGATTACATTGAAAATACGACCATTTCTTGTACCATGGACAAAGAACTGGACACTGCGACACTAACTGATGGCATATTTGCAATTTGAAAACAGGCCAGGAGCGTAACGCAACATTCGCAATTGACGTTGTAGTCTGGCAGGAGATCTTGTCGTAAAACACCCGAAGATGAGAAGGAAACTCCCGAATCCGTCACCATTGAGTGAAAGCTGACAGTTTTGAGTAAATAAACAAAGTTTTTAAATAGAAATTGTCGAGAAGAGACAGACAGTCCGGAACTGGGCCCACCCTGTCTGCCGCGAAAAGGGCTTGGCTTACCTGTCGCGAGCACGACGGCGGCGATGAAAGTCCAAAACATCTTAAATCCTAACTTTGAGACTCCGTCGATCTCTTTGTGAACTGGTTGTATGTATCAGAGACTAATCCTCGGTAAAAAGCATATTATTTAGTGAAACGTATCCTCCTCCTTCAGCCAGGTAGGATTGACTCCATTTTGTGTCAGTCGAAACTGGAGGCACGTCGGAACGCCCCACGTCCAACAGGTGAACTCAAACAAACATTGCAAAACACGAGGAAATGTACCACACTGGTTTGTTTGTTTGGTGACAGACCTTTGGTTGGAATGACAACAACATGTTTAATTTTATTCGCAGGACACTGTTAGACTGTTTGATTCTAATTTTGATACAATCGCTTCAACAATATCCAGATACTAATATTGGACCTTAAAACAAATGCTCTCCCCCCACAGTAGTTGGTACAGCCCAGATGGCACTATCAGGCCTTTGTTAAAGTTTAACGGCGTCGAAGCCCAACGGTGTTAACTTTAGACGTCTGAGAGATATAGTAGTTTTAACTGCTGGGGAAAAAAATCAGTTTTGTCAGTCCTTGTTATGGCTGCAACGCCAGTCCAGCGGCATCGTAGTTTTTTTCTAGTAAACAACATGATAGTTATTTTATCGCAGGTGCACAGCAAGACAGGAACTGAACAAACTTCTCACATCCCGTTTTTGTTTTTTATAATATGTCTGGTTTTGTCTCCTGCCTGATGCATCTCCTCTCCCTCTCTCCCCTCTTCCTCTCTCTCACACCTGCATACATGTCTCGTTAATTGTGTGTTACCAATTGGGCTTCTTCCTCCGAAGTCTTTGTGTCATCTGCTTTATTTACACGCAGGGCACAAGTGGAGTGCAAGCCGTGGTGACAGACCTCCAAACATCTAGGTACTGCTTGTGGTTGGCATGATGTGCATGCACTGCAGTGCATTTTTCCACCTGTCTTTGTCCCTGCCTCTCTCTATCCCTCTCTTTTTCAACTCAAGCAGTCAAGGCCGATGGCCGCCCACCTGCAGCCTGTGATTTCTCTCTGTGAAAAGGGAGTTTTTTTCTTTGCCACTGTTGTTAATAGAGGATATGATGGGTCTGTGTTTGTAAATCTTACAGAATTTGAATGTTCCAATGTTGAGAAGCTCTATCTGCTTAATCTTTGAAGCACCTTGGGATAACTTCTATTATGATTTGGCTCTATACAAATAATATTGAATTGAACTGAACTGTCCACAAATAGCTGCGCATCAGCTAGCCGTCAGTGCATCATCAACATAGTGGGTGAGTGATTTGCTGATTTCCGTACCTGGGGCTGATAGTTTTGTTTTTGTCTGTTTTCTGTGTTTTTTTGTTATACTTATTCCTTTTGGAAATGTATTAAATGTTGCTATTTTTACAATATAAATCTGTATAGTCCGGGTATAGAGTTTAATCTTTTGACTTCTACCAGTACCCTCCAGCCTAGACCATACCTTTATGTCATACCCTTATCAAGCCAACTCTAAAATCAGTGCTTTTTAATAAGTAGCTAGGTCTTAATACACAAAGAACTATTTGTCCTGGTTTATCATCTGAAATTGTCCTAAGATGACGATGATGACCCCATGTCTATCATGAATTTTATAGTTTGCTGGTATACTACCGGTATGTTAATGTGAGTGATGCCGAATATTATTGTTGGTAGAAGAAACAACAACACACAAACGTAAAAAACATTTAAAAAAAATCATAACTTGATGACACAGTAAGAAATTCTGTCCTCTGATTTATTGTGGCACAATTAGATACATAAAGACGCACTGCTTGTATTTCCCATAACTAATTACCAATGATTCTATTCAGCCAGACCAACAGTGCTCACAGTTATTCTGCTACTAATTACTACTACAGCTAGCTCCAATCTTAAACTCTCAATGCCATCAGCAAATGTTCCTTGAAGTTAACTACAGGAATCTTCTGTGTTCAATTATTGTTTAGCGAATTGTTAAATTAATCAGTAACAATCAGGTGGCATAAGTTAGCACCTTGGCAGACAAGCACTCTCTAAATACAGGCCAGAACAGGTCATCCAACGTCGTCCTCTTACATGATGCTTGTCTGTGAGTCATGTTTCAGGAAAGAATAGAATTGGCAATAGGTTACGAATCATCATTTTCCTCTTAATGGCTCACTGTTTAGTTGCCTGTTCTACAGCAGATTTCACCACCACAGTGCTCATGGGCAAATGTGGACAATGGGAAAATGTGAACAATTTTGTAACATATTACACAATGTGGGCTATGATCTGGAATATAGTGAATAATTACTATTGAGCAGGATCTTCACACGGTATTAGTTCTCTGACTTGTATTATAAAGATAACAATATAATAATGATGATGATAATAATAATATATTGTTATTATTATTATTATTATTATTTTATTATTATTATTATTTTATTAT
>OMPJ01015140.1:0-10205 GCA_900312935.1 Carapus acus | reverse complement strand
TGCTGACTGTTCTGTGACCACAAGTTTTGTTTTGTGGTTGTTTATTAGTCACATTTAAGGTCTCGTCTTTGATTTATCTGTGTCTTCGGGCCGTGCCCTAGTTTTTAGCTATGCTGTATTATGCGCGTTTTATTCAGAGTTTTGTGTTGCCCTTTCATCTTATGTCGTGAAATTACAGCACACCAGCGTTTGGATCATCCTCTATCCTGGATCATGCTCTTTGCAACAGTGTTTGTAATTATTTTCATTCCACAGGAACAAACTCCCCTTTGTGACAAGCAGACAATCAGAGCTGACCGGAGAGAGGTGAAATTTCCAGAAAGTACAGGGGATGTTGAGGAGGTCAAAACCCCCCATGAAATAAATTCTCATATTTATGCTTATTTCCACATGAAAATAAGCTAAGCAATGCAGCAAGAGTCAACCAAAAATGGAATTGTATTCCCATGTATTTGTCAAGGTAAAAAAAATAGTCTATAGAATATAAGCGCACTCACCCATGGGGTGTATTTGACATTAACTACATGATAGGAAATGATCTCACTCAGTTAATGTTGCGCAGATTCAACTCCCGCCAATTCTCTGTTTGTTCGGGGTGCGGGGTTGGGCGTGGGGTTTGTTTGTTTTTTTGTAGAAAGGTTTTATCTTCAACTGAGGACAAGCAATGTCATCATCAATGTCCTGCTCACATTTCATCTTTCATCCGCCATGAGAAGGTGGAATTTCCATCATATTGAAAGTCCCCAGCCAAGCTTATTCCAGAACTGTATATAAGAAGACTCATTCCAGCAGTCTCCAGTGAAGACAGACACCAGGATCCACAAAGAATTTTCACTTCTACTCTTCACAGTCTACAAGGTATGTAGTTTTCTTTAGTGAAGGAGTAACTGGACAGGAATGTGAACATCTCCTCAGCGTTCATGTGTTTGTGCGTCCCTTTTCAGACATCTGCGACCATGAAGTTGCTGCTAGCAGGACTTGCTTTGGTACTGGTTGTGGGAACTGAGGCCCAGTGGTACAGGTTTCCTGTTGAAGCTGCTCAAGGTGAGAACACTGACACACACCTTTCCTTCCTATTCAGTTTTATGTGTTTGCTCACTGTGTCATTGTCCTCAGGAGCTGGTGACTTGTGGCGAGCGTACAGCGACATGAGGGAGGCAAACTGGAAAGCTCCAGGCACTGACAAATACTTTCATGCCCGCGGAAACTATGATGCAGCTCAGAGAGGACCAGGAGGGAGATGGGCAGCTGAGGTTATCAGGTGAGGAGAGGAAAGCTCAAAGCTTCTGAAGACCCAAAGCCTTTTTCAGCCTTGAAAGATGACAAGAACAGAGGCTGTGTGACAAATGAAAAGCATGTACGATCTGGAGTATGTCTGTATCTTAACTGTGGTGTTGCCCCTGTGTGCCTCCATGTCCCAGTGATGGCAGAGAGTGGGTGCAAGAAGGTTTGGGTCACGGTCATGAGGACTCTGCTGCTGATCAAGTGGCCAATCATTGGGGACGGAACGGTGGGGATCCAAACCGTTTCAGACCGGCAACACTTCCTGACAAATACTGAGGAGTGAAACTATTATTTATATGGCAAACCAGTGCAATTTATCAATAAAACAGAACATCTCTGAACTATGTTGACTCTTTGTCTTTGCTATGGTCAGCCAAGGCATTTTTCTTTGTATTTTAGATGGTTTGTGTTTATTATTTGCTTGATGTACAAACCAGCCGTGACAACGCCTCTTCCTAGTGTTTTGTAGCTCTTGTTCTGGTGCCAAGCCGTAGTTAGTGGTGAGGGTTGTGCCAGTCTTGTTCTCAGTATAAAACATATGCCAAAAATAGATATGCAGATCTCAAATGATTTGATTCTCATACTGGATCAGTTGTGGCCTACCATAAAAACAACCGCCTCCAGTGCTGTTCGCCAACAGTGGGTGCCACTGGAAACTATTTTACTGTTTGCTGAAGACGGAGGAGGAAGGGAGGTTTGCGAGTCCGGAGGTAGTGTCAGAAAAGGATTGGTGTGGTAAGAATACAGAAGTGAAGGTAGGAACACAAAATGTGGTAAAGAAGAGAGCAGGCTGATGTGATGGCGAGGAGGAAGGTTGTGCATTGTGCATTCAGGAGACCAGATGCAGAGGTGGCAATTCTAGGACCATCAGAGCAGGATGCAAATCATTCTTTTACGGTATAGATGGAAAAAGGAATTTGATAGTCTTCGTCTTGAAAGAACAGTTTGTGAACAGAGTAATGGAGGCGAGCACAGTCATGGATACGTTCATGAACTTGAAGCTAAAGATTGAAGAGACACTGTTCACAGTTGTCAGTGCATATGCAACGCAAGTTGGGTGCATGTGCAAAGAGAAAGAGGATTTCTGGAATAAGTTGGAGGAAGTTGTAGTTTGCCCCCAGAAGCAAGCGATTGGTCATTGGAGCAGGGCTAAATAGGCATGTCTGTTAGGCGAATAGAACGGTCAAGTGGGACTGCATCGGGTATCAGATTGGAGGTTGAAATTTTACACAGTAAAGGTGAAACACACAAGGGTATCACATCTCCATATTACTTTAAAATCCTTTATTTGATTTACAACAGAGGAAAAGAATTTGATATTTTACACATTTTATGCAGCACATCAACCTTTGGTCTTTAAATGCATGACATTTCTTTACATACTGTATGTAGGACAATGAATATGCTTTACTCCTCAGCAAAGGTATTTGCAGGTGCACCTCAATGCCATATAAATAATAGTTCGACTCCTCAGTATTTGTCAGGAAGTGTTGCTGGTCTGAAACGGTTTGGATCTCCTCCGTTCCGTCCCCAATGATTGGCCACTTGATCAGCAGCAGAGTCCTCATGACCGTGACCCAAACCAAATCTTGTTATCAATTCTCTATCAATATCACATTTTCTAAATTTCAGTATTTCGCCGCTGGCAAATGCTTTTGTGCCAATGCTTTGATCTGTGCTGTTTTATTTGCTAATTCTTCTGGAGGACTTTGCACTATGGCCAGCACTACCCAAACAGACTCACCGATCAGCTGTTGCATGGTTTGTGAAGTTTCACATTTACTGTGATGTTAGAGGAGGTCTTTCGGCTCACCTTTTTGTAATTTTGTACTCTCACATGGGCCTAATTTGAGGTGTCCTAATTTCAGTGTTTTTCATTAGGAGCTTCACCCAAGATAACAAATTTGTCCTGAACAGTTGATGAAATCTAAACTCTTATTAGAAAAAGCAGACACAGCACACAGATTGTCACACAACTTGTGCAAAAATGCACACTTATTGGGAACTTTGCTACATCTGTGCTGTCTGTGTATGTAGTCTGTTTAACGAGATGCCATATGATGATACATATTTTAGAGTTAAGAGTGTATTTCAAGGCAATGGGCAAATATTTGTTAAGAGACAATAGGTTATTAGACCTCTTTTATAAGATGACAATTACTTTCTCTGTTGAAAGAGCAAACACCAATTTTGGCAGTGCGAAGTTTTGTATGTTTTACAACCATTGGAGCTTGGGGTTGCAGGGGTTTTCCTATATTTGAGTTCTTACTAGTTCAGCTTTCTTGAATGTAGTGTCACACAGAAGATAATGTGACACTGTGTGGAATCTATTTTGAGATTGCAAGGACCGATCGCTGTGATTGTATTCTGAATGGGGTTAAAGAGAACTACTGAAAAATACAAGGGTATATTTAAACACAACAAAAGCTAGATAAAGTCTGTGAGGTTGATTGACTGTTGCATAACAAAGGCATAGTTTGTACAATATACAGTACATTAGGCCTACTTTATGTTGTCCTGCAAGTCAAATCACACTAAAATGTTGCCACATAAGAAAAAAGTGTTTGAATGATGAAAGTTTTACAATTTAGATGGTTTTCTTCTTTGAGGACTGCATGCCAAATGTTCAAGATTGATGGAGGTGGAAGGCTATGATCAGGACACCAGAGCCAATTTTGAAAAGTAACAACAAAATCTCGGATTGATTTTTGTATAAAACTGACAAAGACTAAGAAACTCTGATCTTTAAAATATTTTTATTCAGCACATTGTTTCGGAAAGCATTTGTCCCACTACAAAATACATACATGGCATAATATACAGTTTGTCACATTTAAACGTACAGATAAGTGCCTCTGTATTTCATAAGTGCTCAGTATTTGTCAGGAAGTGTTGCTGGTCTGAAATGGTTTGGATCTCCTCCGTTCCGTCCCCAATGATTGGCCACCTGATCAGCAGCAGAGTCCTCATGACCATGACCCAAACCTTCTTGCACCCACTCTCTGCCATCACTGAGACACAAGTGGTATCACAGTGAAAATAGGTAATTATTGTATCTGATCCAAAAGGCATGCAGATTTTCTAAAAAAAAATCTGCTGAGTATACATTTTATTTGTTAAAATGACACTGAGCTTGTCTGTCCTCACCTGATAACCTCAGCTGCCCATCTCCCTCCTGGACCTCTCTGAGCAGCATCATAGTTTCCTCGGGCATGAAAGTATTTGTCAGTGCCTGGAGCTTTCCAGTTTGCCTCCCTCATGTCGCTGTACGCTCGCCACATATCACCAGCTCCTATAGTGACAGTGACACAGTAAGTCAACACAATACTGAATAAGAAGAAAAGCTGTGTGTCAGTGTTCTCACCTTGAGCAGCTTCAACAGGAAACCTATACCACTGGGCCTCAGTGCCCACAACAAGAACCAGAGCTAGTCCTGCTAGCAGCAACTTCATGGTCACAGATGTCTGAAAAGAGCCGCACAAACAGAGGTACACTGACGAAATGTTTCTGTTCAGTTTGTCCTTCTTCACAACATCAAACCCGTTGTAACTGAGGACTGCTGAAGTGAGTCCTCCTATATACAGTCCTGACTGAGAACTTTCAATATGATGGAAATTCCACTATCTGATAGTAGGTGAATGATGGAAATACCAGTTGGACATTGACAGTCACATTCCCGCTCTTCATTTGCCAATAAACCCTGCGTACAATAAAAAAGTAAACAAACAGATGTCAAATACAGTACTGGAGTTCATCTTGCGCAACATTAAGAGTTGCTGAACACTTTCCTGATCTCAGGAACAGGTAAATAAATAAATTCAATTCTATCTTCTCCAAACATTGCCAATCGGCTCTGTTAAACAACTGCTTTTGCAACAGGGACAACTATTTTTCAGCAGGATATGATTTGTGAATTACCTCAGTCATTTCGTAGTTGAGCACTTCTGTCTGTCTAAGTGTTGCATAAACAGTGGGAGTTGTGCCGAGCATTTTGTGAAAAAACTTGTGCCATATCCCAGACCAAGTATGTGGATCACACATACTGTATTACTGTCAAACCGCATTATTTGCCATCCGGGTTAAATACGAATTCCCGTGGTCCTGTTAGGCAACAGGGTGTCAGCGGAAACTTAGGTGAGGAGAAAAAGTTTGAGTCATCTTAGGTCAGTTATCTAAGTTGACAGATACTCTTAAAGAGAGGTGTGGGATGAAATGCAGTAAGGGTGGCATGGGTGGAAGAGAGTGCAAGGAGTGTTTTGTTGTGAATGAATAGCAGATAGTCTGAAAGGGGAGATTTAAAAGATTGTGGTGAGACTACATGATGTTTGGTTAAGAAACAGTGGCCTTGCCTAAGAGACAGGAGACTGAGCTGGAGGTGGCAATGATGAGGATGCAGAGTTTCTCTTTGAGTAACCAGGTTTGACAGGATTCAACTGAGGACATCAGAGGAACAGCTAAGGTGAAGCCATTAAGAGTAAAGTTTAGAGAGGTAAGAAGAAGAGGAATTATAGATTGTTGGGTGTCACCTCTAGATGATACAAATAGAATGCTAATGTTCCATTACAGGCGTTACCAACACCTTTGCACATCACTTGTGGGGGAGACCAGGGCATGTTGTCACACATTTTACACTATTGTGTATTTCTTGGAATCAACACATCAGATTGCAAAAATATGTGTACCACATGAAAGACGAATGTCTCAAATACGTTTGTTGTATTAACGTAATTTTCATATCTAGTGTCAATGCAAAAGTTATTGGCAATACAATGGACAGTGTGCACTTGTGACAACTTACCCCACAATGGGGTAAGTTATCACACTATAGGGAGTAAGGTGTCACAATGAATTTTGCAACAAATAAAACAAGAATAAAACAATTGTTATGGTTCTTATTTGACTTGAAAATGAACACAGGCATTGAAAATAGTTATCATTGCATTTGAATAAGTCAGTGAATATGGCCATTGAACAAATTTGACTTGATGTATGCAAATGCACTGGACTCAAGTCCGTAGGAACTGCTGTTATCTTCAGCTCTCAGCCTCGAATATCTTTAATATGCTTTTCTTGGATTAAAAGATTCAGCTGAACTGTAAGAGAAAAGTATTTTTTCATGATGAAAATCTAAGCAGTCCGGAAATGTGGCCAAAGTTTCAATTAAGAACTTGAAGATCCATTTATATAGGCGACAATCAAACAAAACCAGACAAACAAATTTCCTTGCTGATCAGACGTTTTGTCTGGGTAACAGTTCTGGCAAACAAAGACTGATTTGCCAGGGATACACTGTTCGTGGGCTACCCCTTGCACATTATGGACTCCCCCAACTCTGGTATTAGTAGGTTGTGCAACCAAGTCCTTTGCAGTACTCCTGATTGATTTATTAGCTAGAGTCACCTGCCTCATTGCCCCTCGCGTCACATCGGATGATGCACTACCATGTTCTGTTTTTCTTTCGTAATTCCTGACCATGTCTTCTCTCCTTCCCCTCTCCCTTAACTCACTGTTATTTTCTGTAAAAGTAACATTAAAACGTCATTATGACAACTGTTAATTAGCACTCTTTGTTTTTAAGTAAATCACATTCCAGACATGTCCTTCTGAGATAACTTGTCACATATGAGAACTTACCCCAAGATGACTGAGACAGCTTGCCCCAAAGTACCATATTTGCTAAAGTTACCTCTATCTTAAAGTTGGCTTACACTAAAACAATGAGAGAGATATGACAGGATGCCTTAATCTCTCCTCTTTCAAGTCCATATAAATTATTGTGAAGATTTTTATCTGAAAGGAGGTTATTTCGGAATGTATGAGGTCAAATTTTTTTACTTAAGGATGTTCAAAATGGTTACATGATACTTAACTAACCAGGTGCTACTCTCTTCTCAGACAGGACATGACCTCTGACGTGGTACAGGAAAAAAACGAGTATTTCACTTTTTTTCAACATAATTGCAATTGCTAGTAAAAATATTTGGGGGTGGCAATTTGGCCGCAACGCGCTCCGCTGAATCCCTGACACTGTGTCATCGATCAAACCACCAGGTTGAGACCAACTGCACTTGACATAATAAACTTTGTATGGATGATGAAGGGTAAAAATTAGCAAAATGTGAATAAAAACATCTATTCAATTCTCTAAAACATTAGTCATGAAACACAAGACAATTCCTTGTCAAAACTGAGTTTTCAGCACTTAATTTTGCGCAAACTGAATCCAAATATCACATCCATTGTTACTTTTTGTTTGCATTTGGTGGTGGGTTCATCAACTTCTCAGTATTGTAACATTTTAACCCCTCATATGCTATCAGCAAGTGAAATTTCCATGTCGACCCCTTTGAATTCCCATGTTGTTCTCATGTTGATAGTCAGACGCTGTTGTTCTGCGCTTATATGGCAGAAGCACAAAACAATAGCTTGTGAAAACAATTTGTAGAATGAAAATGTAAAAGATGGTAAGTTGGAGTTTTTTGTGATAATAATCATGAAAACCTTTCAACACATTGTACATTAAGTTGACAGTTAAGTGATCAATAACCAAAAACTAAACCACACAACGTGCCCGCGTCCGAGATGATCTCTGTGGTGCATTTCAGCGGTCATTCACATCCACTGAAGGTGCTTGTTTGGGGACATTTTTCAAAAATTGTCTGCTTACCTAGTTTTGAAACATTTGTAGCTTGGACTGAATTTGAAACTAAATTTTAATTCGGAAAAAAAACGACACAAAACAAAACACACACACACACACACAGACACATACACACACACACACACACACACACACAAAACAACAACAACAAAAAAACAGTACTCAAGTACCCATGTTAATCACCTGTGTGCAGTACAATTGCATAAATGTTCCATGAGATGTTTTGACTTTGATCTTTGATACTGACCCATTTGCACCAATTCAATCCACATTTATCCACAAGGTACTACGAACGGCAAGAGAACAACAGCTTATTCTAGTACCTCAGTGATAACAGTTTTCCAAATTCCTACCGTTGATTCATGAATGCAAATAGACATCAGTGCCAGCTGACAATTGGACTGCTGTGTTCAATTGCCTTAAGTCAAACAAACTCTTTTCAAACACTAGAGGGCAGCATTGAGCTTCTAAGGATTCCTAATTTCGTCACGTACCAGTACACGTTTCTACACAATAGTTTGTTTGGTGCATTTGAGCTCATCCCTGGGGCTCTGTTGAACAGCTGGATGATGCACCTGCGATTTTAGCTCGGGAGAACATTATAACTAAATAAATAAATAAATAAATAAATAAATAATAAATAAATAAACAGATAAATAGATAAATAAATAAAATCAAAGAACAACACATCGCCCAACCATTTTCATTCCTGCTATACAGATGATTGGTGATAATAGGCAGTTGCAGTAATAGTTATAGCAGTGGCAATACGATAATAATGATGTTCAATAATTAATACACATCTGTACAGAAATACTTATACCCAGTTTTTGTTTCAGTTGTTGCTGTAAGGCAATTGTGCTCCCTCCCCAGGTAAGCATCCCATCTCTCTCCTGGTCCTCTATGAGCAGCATCACAATTTTGTCTGGTATCTATCTGATAAGTTTTTTTCTCAAACTTTCCAGCCACATACCACAAAGGGGAATCAACAACTATGTGCAACAACTATGTACTACATGCTCTGGAACACCAAGGAAATATTTACATTTCTGTCAAGCATCCCTTTAAGTAATCTAAGATACAGCCAACCCTCTGGCCTGTTCAGAGTTGGCCTAAGGACCCTCCATATGGAAAGTCCTCTACCTGAGCGCAGACTGTCAACAACTGAAATTTAAGCTGGACATGGATGCTGACATTCCTGACCTTCATCTGAAAAGCAACACTCTGTGTGACATTATGCAGGCAAGCTCAGTGTGTCCTCTGAAATCTATTTTTGCATGGATAACGAGGCTCCAAGTAGGTCGGTTTTGGGATGTTTTGTTTTTTGCTTTGTCTTCTTAAAGATATTGTCCTAGACTCTAGGACCTGCAGCCACCCATAATCAGATAATGTGCTGTTCGAGAATGTGCTGTTCGAGAATGTCTGTTCGAGAATGTCTGTCTGTTCTCTGATGGAACCTTCAGAGGCTCAACGCTGTCCTCTTGACGATAAAAATTTAATATTAGGAAACATTTGGAGGAAAAAGTGTGATCTGAAATATTTGTATTTTAATATGTGTCTCACGTAACTTAAAGGGAACTTTAGGTCATAGCTTTATCTGCCAGTATTCACCTCAAACAGATGTCTGCTGTTAAAATATTACCACAGGTATTAGTACCCTCTGACCTACTAAATTTTAGCAGAGGTTCCAAAAAAATATCTTGTTTGGTAGTGTCGAAATTGTAATGAGATCATACCAAACAAGATACCTCTGTACATGGATTGCAGCTGGTACCCAGCACTCTCTCAATCACACCACTATTATTTTAAAAGCGTTAAGACATAAGTAACATATATGATATAATATATTAGATATCCATGAATAGATGGATGGATGACTAGATAGATAGATAGATAGATAGATAGATAGATAGATAGATAGATAGATAGATAGATAGATAGATAGATCTTGAGAAAATGTAATGCCAAATGTGATTTAGACCTCAGGGTTATGGACTGTGAACCGACCCCATTTATGCGCCCAGAAAACAAATGAATAATCTGTAAAATCACAACAAGCCTTGATATATGCGCAATTTTCTCCATAACTGTGAGCAGGATTTCATCTCTCCCCGCCCCCTTTTCTCTCTCCCTCTCTCCATTCACCCACCAGTCCTCTGCAGTGGAGTGGTCATACCGTAATTCAGCTTCCGGGGCCCCGCTGTCATCCTCTGCGTGTGTGTGACAGAGAGAGAGAGAGAGAGAGAGAGAGAGAGAGAGA
>OMPJ01015139.1:0-38652 GCA_900312935.1 Carapus acus | reverse complement strand
AATTTTACTGTGCCATAATTATTTTGTTTGTGCAGCACAATGACAATAAAAGCATTCTATTCTATGTAAGTATGTGTATGTATGTATGTATGTATGTATGTATGTATGTATGTATGTATGTATGTTTGTACACAATGTAGATGTAAGTACTGTATGTGTATACAGTATGTATAGATAGATAGATAGATAGATAGATAGATAGATAGATAGATAGATAGATAGATAGATAGATAGATTAATTGATTCATGATAGATTGATTGATTCATGGATAGATAGATTGATTGATTGATTGATTCATGATAGATTGATTGATTCATGGATAGATTGATTGATTGATTCATGGATAGATGGATTGATTGATTCATAGATAGATAGATAGATAGATAGATAGATAGATAGATAGATAGATAGATAGATAGATAGATAGATAGATAGATAGATCAGCGCAGGGCAACATGTGGAGTCGTGGCCATGTGGTGTTTACATGCTGACATCATGTTGTGCTCTTGGCTCCAGTAATGTTTGCGTTCAATCGATGTGACAGAGGATGGCAGATGTGTGCGCGCCTGTTAATCATAGATTCCGTCATCCCTCAGTTATCAGCGTGCCAAATGATTTTTGCTATGATGTCCTTTGTTTACACACAGTTTGAGTAACAATACAGTTATTGTGCTGCATGTCGCGACTAATCACAAGTTAGAAATTCTCCGCAACCACTTCAACATTTGCCCGCCAGGCACAGAGGCTACGTACACACACACAGTTTGTCACAAGAGGCCACTGACAGCAATCAGCAGGCCGCAAGTACACAACAAATACATATATAATTTCACAAGAATCTGAAAATCTGAAAATCCTCCACCAGCTGCCTCCAACAACAGTTTGTGAGGGAGAGAATCTCACCTTGAGAGGAGTTCTCATATTTTCTGTGGTCAGTGTCCTCGAGTACTTTAAATCATCTCGGCTCCTGTCCGATTCAATCGCCGCACAAAAAGGAGGACCTTGAATACACCATGTCCAAGAACCTTGGACACTGTGTCACTGGAGGTCAGCAGACTGGAGAAGAGGCAGATTGTACTGGACTGGGAACGTCTACACAATGTTTGGCGATACAATGAAACCGAGGAATTGAAAATAGGGATGTGTACCTTTTGCCCCGGAGAGACATACGGATCAAGCGTCTCTCTGTCCTGCCGTTTCTGTCTTGGCTTGCAATATACCGAGGTCTGAGGTCTCTGGGCGCCAATTATAAATCCCTTATTACCCTTCTATCGCTGTCGTCATTTGGCCATTAATGTAAAATAAGGTTCCATTTCCTCCTGACATACACCATGTGGAGTGAAGCAAAATTCCACGGGGCAATTGCAGAAATAAACCACGGAGACGTCTGACCCGGGGCACCAATCTGAGTGGAAAAGTGTGTGCAAGGCAACAAAAGCTGTCACATTGCGAGCAACTGTGGCAGTTTGCATGTCCTCCAAATGCAGAAATTCGCATTTAGTCAGCAGGTTGACTCCTATTTATGGTTGGATAATATATGTTGATATGAGGTAAGGCTTCTTAATGTATATACAAATCTAATACATCATCTAATATCGCAACTCTTACGCAGAACTAGAAATTTCCATTTATGTGAAATGAGCTACTTGACGAATGGCATTGCGCAATCAAGTAAATGAAGGCTGGATAATGTAACATGTAAATATCAGGCAGGACGAAGTGTGCGTCCGCCATCAAGGACTCCATTACATACAGTAATGGACCCTGATTAACTGGCTGCTTTAGAGGAGAGTTGACACCGTTTCCATTTTTAGGCTGTTATTCGTCGAGGTACTTCCTTAATCTTTGTCAATGTCTTTGCTTGTGCGATGGAGGCTTTTATAGAGAGAAGTTTGTATTTCTCCGACAAGGGGGGCTACACAAGCTGAGAGAACACGGCCCAACACCTGCAAATAATGAATTGGCATGAACCTTGGCGGATGGAAGCCTGAAGCAAACGGCGCAAAGAAAATATCCATCAAATCGATGATGCAAGGAGGAGCTGCGGATGTGCAGGAAGAAAAACTGCTTCGTGACACCTCGTTAGATTTATACCTGACCACAAAAAAAAAAGGGACAGGTTGGCATCAGGACGGATTTGACGATGTTTAGGGTCACGTAATGAGTCGTGACGCAATGCTGACCAAGGCGAGGCGTTGCGGTTACACACAGTCCGACAAACTTGGGATTCATGCGGTGTCGTACACGATCCCGCATGTTACTAGCCTGTACGTCTTGCTCCTGGAAGGACCATTAATAATTTAAGCTCAGAACTGTAAGCACCTCTTGTTAGGTAATTTACTGCGGTACAAACTGTACATCATCCAGCAGAGACGGCGGCCCAGAATTCTCAGTAATGTTCAAGGTGATCTATAGCGGACAAATGAGAGAGCTAATTAATAAAGGCAGTCTGTCGCCGGCGCCTTTGGCCTTTCTATTATGATGTGTGCATTAGCGGTGTTTGTTCATCGCCTGTTAATTAACTGCTGTTTAACATGCAGAAGGGGCCCGCGTGACATTTACCTGTTCGAATCCAGGCGTGCGCCACGTAGCGAGGCCATCGAGGATCCCCGAGCGAGCCACCTACGATGGGACCCCTAAGGAGCGCCATGCCCTTGAGGACAACCGCAGACTGCGGGGCAGGATGGATGGCTGCATTCACAGCCATAAATTTGCCGCTTGCCTAACTATCTCATTCATCATATGCACACAGCGCAGCACTCCTCCGCGCGGTGAGAATACCCACATCCTCACGCACGCTTCCCACCACCCAGCTCGCGTACCTCCCCGGCGCATCCCAGAAAATAAGGCCCACCAGTAAGCAAGATAGGACGCGGAATGAAAACCACCGTGTGATAAGTGTATCGGGGAAATGAGTGTTTGACGGTGCAGAGGCCTCTTTTTCACCTTGGAACGTATCAATGCTCTCTATTGTCGCATTAATTTTTTATCTGTTTATTTTTTTCAGATTTTTCTCGCTCACGGTTCAATTTGTCGAATTCGTCAGATCGCCGCAGAGGCCGGTGTCTGCCAAGGCCGAGGAGGTAATCCCGCGGCCGCGGAAGCCGAGTCCACTGCAGAATCTGATCTCGTCCACTGGCAGTTACATAAACAAGCGGCGTGCAGGAAATTGAATTCCTTTACATCCTGTTGAACATTTGTTGAATACTGACAAACACACATTTGCGGGAGCGCCGGCTTGTTTTTGCAAACACAGAAGTTGTCACTTATACTCAATTTAAACCTCACCTTTTCCAGTTCTTTGAATCCAACTTTGTGATAACAGGAGTCTATTTTTTCGCAGTTTTAGAGAAGAAACTCTTCAGAGGAAGTGGAGACGGTGTTAATGAAAGTGCCACTTGTGTGATTCTATCCCATAGGGCGAAGGGAATAGAGTCTTCAAAGCTTGAGTGACATCCAAAGATGCAATAAAGTCAGAAAAATGGAGGGCTGGGCATGTTGTTTGTTGGCTGTGGCTCCCGTCTCCTCGGTCTCCTGTAGCAGCAGTGTTGACATTTAAGGAATCCTTCTATTATCTCATGCCACCTTAAAAGCAGCTGGCATCCATTACCGCTTTTGTATGTCTCCAAAGCTCCGACTGCATTGTAGCAGCAGGACTCATTAAGCAGCCTCGGGTTTTTTCCTGCAGTCCAAACTTCAACTGCAAGGCCAACATATTACTTTTGAATAAAATTTTAACACTCCTCTCCTCACCAAGTCAGCATTCTGACTAAACCCTGTCAGCTGTTTAACTTGAGACTCTGTAGTGGAGATGAAACAGGTCTGAATTATCGAAGCGGTTCAGTTCTGACACAGGTCTGAGTCTCGTCATTAAAAATGAAGCGACGCGACAGGAACTCTGTCGAGTTCTCTCTTCCACGCCAACGGTTCTTTTCTGATCTGGCATCGCTGTTCACAGGTGCTACGAGGCGACTGAAGTGAGAAGAAGACAATGTTGGCGCATGAGAAAATTAATCTTCTCCGTAGCTGAATGCAGGTTTCACACTTTTGATACCATCCCAATATTAATTCTCTAATCTCTGAATCAATCGTAATTGGTTGCGAGGCCTGTCAGCTAGCCTCGCTTGACAGTAGCTCGAGCAGCGTTAGGCTCCGGGGGAACAATCCGATATATTTCTACTGCCCTCCAGTGTTCCCTGGTGGTACCCGCACAACAGCACCATGGGAACAGAAAAGAGCAGGAATGAGACCTTGCTGACACCATCTATTATCCAGGGTCCCACTTTCCTCAGCCGGCAGTTAATACATTTCAGGAGTCCAATGGTCAGTCTGTCTCTTTCCCCGCAGTAATGAATGTCATGTTTGCACAGAGAAACTCGGCGTCAACTGTAAAATGCTTTCGTCCTGCCAGGAATGTGCAATATTGGATTGCTTTTGCTCAAGCTCCGTCGCACAGGCAAAAGGAGCGGGCGGGTTCAGGCGACTGAATAATTTCAACGGCTTGGAATCGAGTCTGTGCCACCACTTTGTCATTTCTTAGCACAATGGAGGCCGGTGATTATAGGGAGGCACTGCGGGCAAGTTCATTTGTCAACAAGAACGATCCCTCGCTCTTTTGTTGAGAAACTAACTCGTCTGCAGAACATGAAAATGTTTATCGATCTCAAAGTAAGTTTGAGAAACTCTTCCAGGAGTGACCAGGATTGTCCCCCTCTTGCTCCAGACGTCAAAGATTGACAGCTGCTGCAGCGATCCTACCGGAGGAAAACAGACGGACCTTTTCTTCACCACATCATACTCCAACAGTAGACTTCTCCACACTCACATGATATTCCCTCGCAGATTTATGGTTCAGTGTCAACACGGAATGGATTCCAACACATTCTATGAAGTGCCACAGTCACATGGTGCAGGGGGAGCGAACCTCAAAGGTCCTGTACATTCCCTGAGAATACAAACAGCGTACTGCATATTGAGCCTATACATATGTAAACACACATTGATATAAATATACATATGTATAAGGTAGACAGTGCAAGCCAATAAAGATGAGGATTCATGCCTCTGACCACTAACAATATCCTCTCTGCCAGTCTCATATAGAAGCAGAGAGCTCATTTGATATCTCACAGTGTAGAATTGTTCCTTTGTGTCCGCTAATGAAAGCGAGATAACTCTTAAAATTAATTAGCAGCTCCTCTGTTGCCCACTATTGCATATTTACCTTCCCTGATAGAAAATAGAGCGAATACCTCTGAGGCTTCCGGTTGTCTCTTAAACTCCTTTAAGATGAACACCAATCATGGAGGGAGCTGTGAGGGTTTGTGCGAATTTTGCAACAACAGAGCATCTGAAATCCGGTTTCCTCACTTATTGAATGCATAGCTAAGATTAAGTCCAGCCTCACACGTAGACACGTGGTCTACAGACGTTTCAAATAATTAATTTTCGGATTTCAGGACGGTAATTTGGACCTTTGAATGTCTAAGCTCTCACCAAACTGAAGAGAGCTAATTTGGTCCCTGCGTCCCTGTTTAATACTTCAAAGGTGTTCATTTCATGTAGCATTCAAATACATAGCTGTTTAATCTTACAATTGGATTACATGGGAGTCTGGGTGTAGGTTAAGAAAGCTGCATTTTCTGCTCGGGTATGACAATGCTACAATCCAGATCAACTTAAAACTTGAATAATACCCTCATCAATCAACATATCAGCTCTAGGTAACAATTGGGGTTAAGTTTCTCTGAAAAAGATTCATCTTTTAACACTCTTGAAGTTACCATTGACAAGTCCAGACATGGAGGTAGGACAGAAATTTAGTATGCAGTCTGGGTCCACAAGCCATGAAACTCAGTGGGTGTCCATCTTTGTTGAGGACGCCGAGTTCCTTGTGCGATCATTCGACGATCTATGGTAATTGCTATGTATTTTCGCTCTGACTGCTTGGCACACAAGTGTCATTGTACCTTTCACCATTTCTCTATTTTCCATTGTACCCTGGCCTATTCCTGTCTTTCACCAGTTTATCTGACATTTTGTGTTCTATATTGTTTAATCGTGAGGTTCTTTGACTGGTGCAATGTAATATGAGAGGCCCATTTGCTTCTCCATCCCTTTTCCTTTGAGCTTGATATTGTGGCATATGTCCCAACTTTTTTTAAAACAGCAGCAGTCCACAACTTGTCTTTTTTCTTCTACAAGGCAGCACTTAAGGGTTGTGAACACACGAGGGAAGCAGACGTGTCTCTGTGCACTTAGTTGCCAGAGCGCTTGGATGGAGCTGTTGCATTAGCGGGCTGTTACCTCTCCTTTTCAGAGTTTAATGCGAGGTCAGCAGCCAGACTCCAAAGAGTCTAGGGACAAGACAAAATACACACAAGACTGCTGAAAAGGTCACACTTGTGAGAGGATTACTGGGGGAGAGAGCCAAGGCCTCATCACGCTGGGAACCTTTGGAGCAGAGGCTTGGCAGCTCCTAATAGCCACGTGGGGCAGTGATGATACAGATGAGCTTCATTTTGGATTTGGTCAGAGCTCATTTCCACTCCACTGTGAGGTTGGCCAGTAGGAATTAGGTTTATTGTGAACCAGCCACCAAATGTTGGGTCTTCCACAGCTCAGCCCCTGCATTCTTCAAAGTAACAAATGGGATTTAACCTTGAAATCTTGACGTGTTCCTTCATTATCTCCAAAATGTTTCTACACCATGGCAGTGACAATGTGCTTATTTTACCCAATGTCCGATTGAGGTGTGGTTAATAAATACTACACCAATATCCTACTCATTGGTGCAAAGTGCTTCATGTCAGACCCCCTTGTGATCAGAGGACAAGTATGACAAAGTTAAACTGTCTCATAGATTGGTACGGACAATCTCACATCACTTTTCTTTTCAAAATGACAAGAACTATGAAAAACAGGGCATTGCTCTTGGATGGTAATCTTAACTTTGAAAACAATGTACATCTTCACCATACAGTTGAACAATAGACTACACGGAAAAGTAGCCAATGTCAAAGTGTCTGGGCAAGATGTCAAAACCCTTAACTGCTCCCCTGTGGCCTTGCGGAGAACTCGCCCTCTCAGATAATGATGGGTCAAACACAGGAGCCATTTCCCTCTGGGATTAATAAGGTGCACCAAACTAGCAGAAGAAAAACCAGAACAAGAAGTCCACTGGGTGTTTTTTTATTGGCATTTCTTTACATTTTAGAAAAAGAATCCAAGGATTTTGCCTCCTGTGTGTTTCCGTCTGGCTTCTTCATGGTCCATGATACCAGCTGAGGTGGTGAGGACAATGTATCTGGAAACAAAAGATAGATTTGTTTTAATTGAAGGAACAAGACTTAGCAATTCTTCTCAAGTGTCATTGTTCATGAAAAAATATTCATCAAGCTTATTTCTTCTCATGCAACATAACAGACTGAAAGCGGCGGGAACAAAAGAAACGCATCAAGTCGATTGTCAAGATCATAAAAAGCTTATCCCAGAGGGTGTCTGCACTGTGAACCATACTAATGACACATGACAATGGCAATTAATGCATTCCCACACGGCAATCTAGATGCAATGTGAGGACAACAGTCTTGGAATCGACATGTAGACTGCAACCACACATTTTATAGAACATTACACCCACAGAAAATTTTCCAGAAACATTAAGTGAAAAAAAATGCAGATGCCAACGGTGAAATCAAACAAGAGCCAAGATGCATAAAAAATCCCACCCAATTCAACTTGCAGAAAAACATTGGATTCTGCTTCAACAAGTGACTCCAACATCTACATAGCCTCCCCTTCAATGTGATGGGAGGATAGTGAGGATAGTGAGGATCAAACATCTCCATCAGTGAATGCCTGACGACAATCACAATATAGCATCATAATATTGACAGCTTAAGAGATGTTGTGGTACACCACCTTTTCTGACTGGTTACAGCAAGTGGTCAGTCAGAACCACACATGCGTAACTGCTCTGACCCATTTCAGATAACACAGCAAAATGTGCCCCATGTACTCCAATTGAAACTGACCATGACACACCCGGTGCTACATACAGTTTCTGACAGAAAGGCTACAGGTCCATGATAAATGCAATGACTGGAACATTGGGGACCAAAATTCAAAAGAGACTGAAGTCAGGTAAAGATGTCTTCTTTCCCCACCAGCAGAAAAACAAACTAACTTGCGTTTTCAAGGCAGATTGCGATCGAACCAGACTATGACTGGAAGTGTAATGTAGGACACCGTCAGTCCAACTCCTAGGCAATAATTATGGGAGGGGTGGGAAAAAATTGAGCGATGAATGTGAGCTAACCATTCAGGAAAAAGACATCAACCTGTGGTTGATAAGACTCCTAGGCAATGTTCCCCCTAATTTTTCACATGTATGAGCATACGCAGGAACTCCCTCAGCTGCATGTGCTGCATCTCCCTTAACTCTGCCAAACTTTTAGCTTTACACTAACCGGCAAAACGGTCATGTGTGAAGCACTGATGGCACTGGATGGCTGCTCAAGTATTCAGGTGTGGACTGCACTTAGTTGTTGCGCGTTTTTTTCCATTTACAGTTCTGGTTGGCTTTTATTTGATGCGGCCCATCGATTTGCAGTGCCTGGCGATTGCAGGAGCAATGCACGATTGTAAGAGCACCCAGCTTAGAAGGAGCATTGCACTTTCATTTGAATGTACACCAAAGCTCGCGGAGCATCTCAAAAAATCCAAGCTTGTTTAAGCACAACAACCGTCAAGTTTAGTCTGTTCTCCAAATCAGCAGATATTAGAACTGGCAATTATGAAACCGGGAAAGATAAATTATGAATAGGGTCCAGCAGGGACTTCTCCCATCATCCAGTACAAACTTTCCACTTTCCATTTGTGCCATATTCAATTCACAGGTTTTGACTCCACCTGACAAACTTAAAATTCCAATATGTAGCACCCTTGAGCTACTGCAGTGGCCTTCTAGCCAGGGCTGAAGGGCTTTTACACAAAGATGTCAACATACACACATGCACACACACACACACAGAATATGTGCATATGATACAGTTGCTGCAACTCACCCGAACTGTCTAGATGGCAGCAGGTTGTTCTGCCACTTCTCCAGGTCTTTGAGCTGGAGGTCAAAACGTGGACTGATAACACCACACTGCAAATGAAGAGCAAGAGGGTCAAACAACTTCAACTTCTTGTAGTCGTCTTGTGCTGTGATGTCTGCCAGCCCATGAAAGAGTATTAACAAAATTTTCAACTGGTTTCACTTTGGAGGGATGCTTCCTATTGTTCAGTATTCTTTGTTAAACTTGAACTTGTGCATTACACATTTCAGAGTAAAATTGCTATTGCTAATTGAGGTTTACTTTGAAATTGAATAGGACAACAGCAAATGCCAGGACCACATAGAGCATCTTAACATCCTCACACCTTGTTCAGCCTTCCAGTGAGATTGACAACGATTTTCCCGGCTCTGTGATCTTCGATGATCTCAAACTCACCAATGTAACCTGAAAGAGGGGACAGGGAGTAAAAATTAAGTTGTGCCACTTGCATATGTTTACCATCCAAGTCAAACTCTCTCTCATTGGCAGATAGAGGCAGAATTGGGCAATTTTTCAACACAGCCCAGTTGCACTCTAGGCTATTCTAGTTTGCCATGTGCCACCCAAGTGATCACGCTGTGATTTTCCCCGTGGATATCACTTCTATGTGTCCGTCCCCCAGTCACTACAATGCTATTAGTCCTGAAATTAGCCCACCTGAGGGAGCATTTGCTGCCACATAACAGTACCCAAGCTTTTCACAAATTCAAAATCTTAATAACAACTGCTGTTTACACTCTTATTCAACCACTGATACTCACCGTGCTTCATCATGACAGTGAGGAAGCGCACAATAACCTTGGAGCAGGGCCTGATGAGGACCTGGCGTTTACCGCGCTTCTCAGCATTGTTGATGCTTTTGAGCGCATCTGCAAGAACGTTCATGCGCACCATGATGCCTGCAGAGAGAATGGACAGATAACGTATGAACACTCTACACGTTGGAATAGCTTCTTTGAATGGCAATCTTGAATCATGGGCATTCCATCGCGAAGTCCTTCGCTTTAACACGCGTTCAGTAACCTCTCCCCCACCTGGAGTTATACCCCGATTGTGCATGGAGAGCGATGGAGACAACCATGTCCCCCTAACGTCTCGCTACGGCAGAGAGGGGGACAGACAAGACTCAATTACCATCTTCAACAAGGGTAGAAATCTAACTGCTGGACACCTGAGGAAAACTAACTCAGGAAACTTGGCGTTTTATCAGTTAAACAGACCTATTAGCATACTATAGTTGCCGCCTCGGCACAGAGTGCAGCACGCTATTCTTATAACGCCGTATACGTTCGGTTTCGTCCGCTCGTTAGACCGATCAACGGCAAAGAATAAAATACAGATTCGGAGTGTCAATAGCACATTACTTTCACAAAACTGGTTCGAAGATATAGAAGCGTCGGGGCATCGCTGCAAACAGTACGGGCGCCTCTACTACAGGGCCATGGAAAAGAGCGAGGGGGAGGAAGCTTTCGAGCTCTAATATCACTTAATCAATACACTCTATCTGACGATAAACACTCCGCCGTGTTCCTATACATGTCCGCTATTGGACGAATACAAAAATAACACAGTTAATACGACGATGGTTTAGATATTTGAAAGATTCAAGGTGACAATGCTGGGCAATGTCTTACCGGTTCTGCAATATGGCGGAAAGAGGAAGTAGTAAGGGGCCGCAATGCAATATGGGAAAAAAACAAAGCCTATATGAGAGCAAGATGGTGACCGCTCCATCGCTGTGCTGAAAAACAGTAGCCGAAAAATAACTTCTATTTCCTTAAAACATCCTATTAACCAACGTTTTAGAGTGTCTTCAGTTATGTAATTTTCAAATTGCTCCTTACAGTACATTCAAGACTTAGAAGGAAATATTTCAATTATTATTTATTTATCATTTATTTATCTATTATTTATTTCAACAATCATTAAACAATTGTAATATTCATTCTTCCCTCGCTTATTTGGAAAAATTAGATCAGTAAATGTGTGTGCCTCCATAAGTATCATGGGTACACACAATATTTTCAATTCACTCTAATAATATTTACTCCATTTATTCGGTACTATGTTCACCATGTTTGTTGCAAGATCAATACATTTCATTTTCATCACTAATTGTAGCCTCTAGTTATTCGTCTTAGTTTTTGTCAAGTAACTACAATCCAATGACTGCTCGATCCTCCTCCTCAAGTCGGTGGAGGAGAAATGGAAAGCCAGCCTAATTGCAGGACATTTCAACAGTCAGTTAATTGCTAGATTTTTCTTCTGCGGGAGACAGTCAATCTCTACAGCGGTATTGACACAGTCCTGCAATTTAGGAAAAACAATGCATCACAGAAAAAAAAACTGGTGAACCCTCTCAACAGCAGCGAAATGCACCAAAATTAAAGCTGCACACAAAAAAATAAAGTATGTCAGTAACAAACTTACACAAAAATGGTGATTTTCATTTGAGCACAGATTGATGAAACTCAGAATACAGAGACTTATTGACAAAGTTTGATATTGTTTTTTATTCATTGTTTCAACCCATGCGTCAATTGAATGATTCTTTCTTTTCACATCTGAATTTACAGAAACAACTGTAAAGTACTTCTCGTGTGGAGCATCCAACAATTTGACCTGGCATCAACATCAGAATTGTGCCAGAAAAAAGTTTTGAAATACACAGTCATTTAACTCACACTGCTTAGTGAAGATAACAAAACAGTTTGTGACTTTTGTCTTTACCAGTACAAAACTCATGTGAGTAAAACAGAAAATTGCGCACTGTTCGATGTCAAAAAACAAACATGAGAGGAAACTTAGTTTGTTGTTGTTGTTGATCTGTGGCCTATACTATAAAAACAATAACAACACAATTGTTGCGCCAAAATAATCACACAGTCTTCTCGTATATAAATCAAATATGTATATATAAAGGTTGTACAGGTCAGCAAATATATATATATAGTATATATATATGATCTGGAGGCGTAAATGAAGTCTCAGACGTCACATTTTGTAAGAAAAATGACATGTTTCAATGATACATAGTTGTTTTTTTATTTCACATAGAGTGAATATCGGTCAAGTAGTATGTTAAGTTTCTAAAGTGAGCTACTTCACAATTACTAGTTGGACATATTTCTGAAACTCAAATATAGAGGTTTGTCATTTCTTACTGTTTTGTTGTCAACAACAGATCCTCAATTAATGTTGTCATCATTACCATTAGGCACTGGTAGTGTGTGAGGACTGAAATGTGACTTGGGTGGTGTGTTTACACCTCCGCCCGCATAAACTTGAAGCTCTCTCTCCTGCACAGATGAATACCGCAGTTTTCAGAGGCAATTCTTTTTCCTCTGTTGTATAGGATGTTGTCAGGAGCAATGCTCTAGATACCCGGATACATCGTTCGATCGAGCAGGAAAGTCACCAAAGTAACAGACAGACAGAGCATAATGGAATGCTGACCAGCACAAGAATTTGTAACCAGATTTATGAACTATTTCTGTGGTTACATCATAATTTCATCATAATTCCTCCCACCAGTATCGATGTTGCTGCTCTCCACTTTCAGATTTAGCCACCATTGCTGACCACGCTGGCCAAGGCATCTGCATCTCCCTGAGAAGCCAGGCCCAGTGTTTGGAGGTCAAGGCCCATAGCCACCAGCATCTGGAACAGGGTGAGCTCCTGCTGAGTTGCCTGGTCCACCAATGTCGGGCAGGTGGGGTTACACTGAGGCCACTGGCAGGTGTCCACCAGGTGGAAGGGACAGCCCTTAGCAGGGGTGCGGTTATTGCGAATGGCCTCCAGACTTCTGTCCCAGCAATGGAGGGCACGTGGCAGGGACGTCCCTTTTATTTGGAAATTCATCCAGTTGCTATAAGAATCAAAAATGGGACAGAGGAGATGACTGGATAAAATGAATTCCTCTTGGTGTGTCGCTTAGAGCTTTCTTTAACCCTGATCCAATCATATGCTGTAAATTTAAAGGGTAGGTAGGTAAGTAGGTTGGTAGGCAGGTAGTAAACGCCAAACACACAGTACATGAGAATTGAATACTACTACTTTTACTACTGCAACTACAGCTAGCAATAATAATGATGCCTTTCAGAGGAAAATACATTTCAAATATACAAAAGGAAGGGGTTAGCGTGGCAGAGTGAATATCAAAGCTGTCATGTTTATGGATATGTTTATGGGAAACGTAAAATAGATTCATTTCTTGCACCAAACGTGGCAATAAGCACTTTTTGAGCTGTTATCTGAACAGTACATCACATCCTGGTGCCGCAGCTGTGTTCTGTTGACATGTTTCAGCTCAGCAAAATTCAGTGATTTAGGTCGAATAGAGTAATTTGTATTTCCAATTACTCCATAGCTGCCCTCGAATTGTGGCTGAAGTCCTCAGGGTATAACACTCATCAAAATGAGTCAAACGCCTTCAACATGGACATGTTCACCTTCAACAAGACATCCAGCATTGATTTATTTGTTATGGCTTGTTGAAATGCAAATGCAGGTTTAGTTTGAGTGTAAAAGGGTGTTCTGTGACTAGTTGACCAGCAGGAGGACAAGCAGGACAAACCTGTCCCTGGACAACCAGGCGGAGCAGAAACAGAAGCATGAGCTCACTGAGTAGACACGGCGGTGATAATAAAATGAGTGGCGGCAGCGCAAAAGTGCGTAAACGCTGCTTGGGTCAAATATCCATTCTTACCTTTTAGTGATCAGCGTATGGGAGAGGCAGGATGGAGCAAATACAGCCCTGAAAAACACACAGAAGGCAAAAGGCTGTCATCTCGAGATGCAGGTCTTTTTCTGGTCCGCTCAGTCCATTGAAACACTCTCGGTTGGTTGACCTACGTCACAACTTGGAGCGAGTTTTTGATCTCCCTGCCCAGGTTCTGTATGTACAACCGCTGCTGCTCAGACAGAGTCTGTCCACCCAGGTAGATGTTCTCTACTCTCAGCTGCTCCTCATCAAACAGCCACTGCACGACAAAAAGAGGCGCTATGGGGAAGACAGATAAATGGATCCGTGTGTCAAGGTGTCGCTGAGCCAGACGCTGAACCACCAACTGCTCCCTGAGTACCTCACTCGGCAGTGCACAGGTGCTCAAATAATGTGGATGAATCAAAGCAAACAAAGCTCTTGGACTAAGAAAGGAATTGAAAAAATACATTGAAAAACATTGGACTGCCAGACATGAAATTATAAATGGTCTCAGGTACAATTGTACATGAGCACGACCCTTTCAGGTTTATACATTTGATATAAACACAATTCAAAGGTTCAAAGGGTGCATTGACGATTCAATTCAAAATACAAACAACAAATTTCAGCACTCACAGGTCAGGGTAGAGTACAATCTGTGGCCAAAGAAGCACTGCCACTCTTCTCCTCGCTTATACAGCTGACGGCACCTATCTGGCACGACTCCGTTCCAAAGCCTGAGAATCCATCATCCACAGCCAATACGCACAAATCAACGTGGGCAGAGTAATTTGGAGAGATAGCAAAGCGTAACACGAGACCCATGTCACAGGTTTCTCAAAGTCTAGACACCGCCCACGTGGTGAGGTGAGGCCATGCACGAAGCAAACGCCAACGTCTTACCTGAGCCCTAATTTAATGGCGTCCTCAGGTGAACAGGAGACGGTCTCAGGACAGTCTGGTGATCTCTGTTGTTTACTTTCCAGAAACCACCCCGAATCCACCAAGCCCCTGACCTGAGCCTCCGCTCCCAGTTGCTCCAGCAGCCTGGCCACTCTGTCAATGTTCAGCAAGACACCTGTTCCACCAGCGCTGCAGGAGGGTCAACACGGAATCATTTGGTCTGAGGAGATAATTTTGGTAACAACACATGCCTGGTAGGAACAGAAAGTTATATTTAATCAGCATCACAATGACATAACAGAGGATTTTTCTTTAGATCTCCAGGTGTCCCTGCGGACACGCTGCCGTCATGGGAGTAATGTGCATTACTGCAAAGCGAGGGCCCCTTAATGGACATTATGTCAGCGTCCACAGACTACTGTACACATCTTTCTTGTTGACAAGAGGATGTTCCCAAAATAAGGCTTCTGTTGTCCTGACACCAACATTGTCTGAGGCGGTCTGGGGCAGAGCCGGAAATTATGTTGCATAAGAGCGGCCCCGTGCAGGAGGTGGTCCAAAAGCTGCGTGCCGTCAGTCGGCTGCAGAGACAGACAGACTGACGATGAACACTCACCTCGTCCCAGAGAGCATGACCACTTTGGCCTGTTTGATGCCTTTGGGGATGAGATCCTTGATGACCTCTCGAATAATCAGAGACCCCATGAAGGTGTGCTCAGCTTAAAGAAACAGAAAAAAACAAACAAAACAGATGTCATCAACCTGGAGGATCTGGATCACTCTGAGAAAAGAGGGACGTATGAGAGTAGATCTAGAAACATACTCGCGTTTTGATTTCTCTCTTTTTCTCTGGCCGGCCGTACGCGCGGAGGGGGGTTTGGGGATGGGCCGGTCCCGCTCCACACATCACTGGAGCAGTAAGGGATGAATCTGCAGAAAACGAGTGAGATCATGTGTAGAATGGTGGGGTCAGCAACACAAGTCCTGTATCGCAAACCACCTCAGCCAGTGCAGATTTAATATTTCTGTCCCAATTGGAACAATAATACAGCCCTTTTACACCCATTAACCATCTACTGTACGCTTGTGGAGAGTTGCCTTGAACTCTGTGAGATATATCTTAGACAGGTTAACCCAAATTACGTTTCGCTACACCAAAATGGTCACATGACCTAATTTTTACTCAGCTCAATTTCAGACTCCGATTGAAGATGAGGTCTACAATTTGTGCCCAGTAGAGAGAAACATTAATAACTCCAGTACTTCATTCAGGACAATTCATCCATTTACTTACACGATGTTTGCATTGTGCCAGTGTGGGTTTTCCTCCGCCTGGGAAGATAATATTCCACTACCTGTGGATCACAAAATCAGACACCTGATCTGTACATATCTCACCTGCTGTATGAAAAAAAAAAAAAAGAAAACAAGAATCCACGCGGCCGGATGACCGACCTCTTTTTGTTGGGGGCCACGACGACGAGCTCATCAGGCGAGGGATATTTTGGTACCTGGAATCGCAGGTCTCTTTGCTGTAACAGCACCAGCCACCTAAAAATAAGAGACTAATATTAGTCCATTACATCCGGCCTAGAGAGGGAGACCCCTTGTTAGCCCGTCATGAAGGCATTTGAGGAATGGTCAGGGAATATGTGGAGGAATTCACTTGCTGCCTGGCCTGCTGGGATGACAACACATCATGAGAGGAACTGAATTCCTCGTAAGCTAATTGTCATAACTGGACATAGTGCTGCTACGGCAAACAAAGTAGCTTTTGATCTCATTTAATTTCCTACTGATCAAATAGTTTTATCTTGGAATCTATACCGAGCCTGGTTTAGATGCAATACGTCCTTCTCCCTGCAACCAGTACTACATGTCTTGTGGCTTAATTGGCATTATGTTGACCGGAAAAGAGGAAATAGACAAGATGGACAAGATGACATCCCCATCAAAATTCCAATGAGGGGCGCCACGCCAAAACAAGCTGACCTCTGGCGACCAAATTAACCAGTTGGACTTTTAAATACACACCTTCCAGAAATAACAGCCATCGGCGGCTTCCTCTGAACTCCTTTAGGTAAAATCTGCAGAACCACAAATAAACAGGAATGAGGTAACGGTGAATGTGTCAAACATGAAGAGGCCATGTATGGACACGCTGCACCCAACTCAGCTTAGCACAGCAAATCAAGTCTTTCAGGACAGACAGATATAATATTTTGCCTTCACACAAGGTCCCCGCAGGATGCTCTCTAAGAACATGTGTATACAAACAAGTGTAAACAAAAGACAAACATATGAGATCCAGAGCTTCTCACCCTGCGGCTGTTCCATCATTGCATGTCACTTGGGTGTTCCTCAAGAAGTGCAGTCTCATATCTTCAGCCTGTTGTCCAGCTGCTCGAGCTCCTGCTGCGCCCACCCGCACTGATTCTCCCGTACTTCTGACACCAGGAGGGACGACACCGGCGGGAGGAGACGGGGGAATATCGCCCACTGGGTTGACAGGCTTCTTAGAGGACTTGCCGGTGGATTTAGCGTTGCGATTGTTCTGGCAGCAGATTCCCCCCATCAAAAGCAAGAATGCAACGTGGCTCAGGATCTTCATCTCTATGACGACGTGAGAGAGAGAAAATAAATGGCTGAATCAAATCTTTCATTGTTGCCGTGAAAGAGTGGTCATCCCAGCTTACCTCAACAAGATTTCTCCCAAAGCGCCGGTGAGGTGGAGCTGCTGCTGAGGAGACGAGAGACAGAAGTTGAGATCACGGTGGTCAGGCAGGTGCAAGAGGAGGATGCCAGACGCAAGGGTGGGCGATGAAGGCTCGGCCAGATTTTGATGAAGCCTGCAAATCAGCAGTGAGCTTTATAGTGCCACCATATGGATCATATTTCCCCTGTTTTCTCTTTGAGCTCCTGCCAGGCCCTGAGATAAGCTGCTGACGACACGTCGCAAGGGGAGGTGCTCGATGCTCAGTGGCGAGGAGAAAACATAACACGCGCTTCTCCACAACATATTTCAAGTCTCTGCCCACACCCACCACCAAGCACCTTCCCATCTGACCGGGCTTCGAGCCGTCCTTCCCCCATCCTTTTCCTTTCTTCTCATCCTCACCCCTCCCACCATCCATCTCTGATTGCCACTGTTTTCATTTAAACATCTCCATGGTGGGGATAACTGCACAGACCCTTTGTGCGGTATGTGACCCTTAGCCTCGCCGGAGCACACACCTCAAACACTTCCTGACATGGGAATGAATATTACCGTAGGGTTCGCGCATGGTCAACAACTTAGTGGGCACAGGTGGTCTGCAGCACATCACAGTGTTTTCCAAAACTCAACATTGTGTTTTCTCATGTCTTCTCTATCACAACAACAACAACAATCGCCGCAAATGGAAGTTGTAAAAAGCTGTAAATTCACTCTTTATTTAAATAAAACAGTCAAGTTTTCCACTGGCCTGTAAAATATATTCAATTTCTGTGGTTTTTTTTTCATTTCAAATTTTATGTGAAAACAGTCCCTCATCTAAAATCTTTAGATATCTTTTGAATATTTTAGAATATTCAGGCACAACATTTTCTTGTTCTCCTCTTATACAGTTTGCCTTATATGTTTTGATTGAAGTGCACAACAAGGCAGTAAGGTTAAGTAGTTTTTTGTTGGTTTGTTTGTTGGTTGGTTGGTTGGTTGGTTGGTTGGTTGGTTGGTTGGTTGGTTTGTTTGTTTGTTTGTTTGTTTGTTTGTTTGTTTGTTTGTTTGTTTGTTTTTTGTTTGGTTGGTTGGTTGGTTGGTTGGGTTGTTTTTTTGTTTGTTTGTTTGTTGCAATTTTGTCAAATCTGCACACCAATCACGATATGTGTGTAACCAAGGCCTGCCTATTATTATGGCACAATTTTGAGAGAGCAGCTCTCAAAAAGTACTTTTCACACAGCAGATTTCATGCACAATGCAACAATTTCTTTCTTAGAAATGACATACTTAACATCCCTCACAACAGAAACAGTTTTAGACCCATCATACAATCAGACACCATCACAATTCTATTCCGTGCAAACACGAAGGAAAATGCTCAGCGCGGTGACTTCAGCGTCTCTGACAACGTCTCCACCTATGGCCGTGTCCCCAGGGCGGCGCACGCAGATGACTGTGTGGCACGTTAGGTTACGTTGCCTTCGGTGAAGAAAGAGACGAGAGAATTTGAAACTGATCTCTCTCTGTCCGCCTGGGATGGCTGCAGGGTGACGTACCACCGATCGCTGAAGGATCACGAGCCCAAAGGCTCTAAAATGCTCATCAACGAAATGCACACCATCGTGACATGTCCATCACAGCAGACAATGATCTCCTGGGAGGCCAGGGCCACAGAGGCTGTACGGCCTCGCTGCAGATCAGGGTGACGACTTGTGTGAATTGATTATTGGGTAAAGAAACTGTGGTAATGCGGTAACAGCAATAATAATGATACATTTTCGAATGCTTTCGATGCTGCTGCCAAATTAAAGTTGGACAGGGATCCATTATACCATTCGTAAATCAAAGCTTAGAGTAATTTCCTAATGTGAGTGGCTTATCAAAATCGATGGATGCTTTCGTTCTCAAATATATACTTTGACTCATTTTTCATGCAAGTTTTTGGAGTTTCAATTGTGGCCAGAGGTTGCGTCTGAGAGCACAAGCAAACACACTCGAAGAAATAAACCAGAATGACACCACCACACTGGATCCGATCTACTGAGCGGAGCAATTCTTCATTCCTTCAGTGGTTTCCAAGCATGCACACCACCACCATCTGTCTTCTGAGAAATCGATGCAACAATCTGTTAAGCAGATACCTCAAATACCTGAGAAGCAAAAAAAAAAAAAAAAGTTGTAAATCTATCTCCATTTTGCCAGAACATCGCGAACAGTTAGATGGCATTGCTGCTGTTTTGTCTTTCTTTGATATGAGATTCGACAGAATGATAAGTTTTTCAGAACAGTATTCATATTCTGGACATCCTATGTTTCAGCTCCCAGAACCTGTCATGGGTGAAACATCGGCACTATCACCCACTCGCACTCACACTCGCCCAGGGAGAATTGACCCAATCTCGATTACCCAAGAGTCCAAAATGTTATCTTTGAGAAAACAAACATTTTGCATAACTTGAAGCAGAATGCACAAAGCGTGGTTGAGATATGTTGAACTTCACCCTGACAGGGGCAACAGCCTGACCCCTTGTGCGGCATAGGAGGCATACTTTCTCTCCTTGTGTTGTTGTTATTTTTCACAGCCAACCTCCAAGGTCAGGACACCTAAAGCCCGGGTGGTCCGGGCACTTTATCTGCAGAGCATGTGTGTCATCACCAGCCCCCAGGAGCTGAAGGCCCGTCCGCGAGCGAGAATATCTGTGGACCGACAGCTTCAAAGAACAACGAGCCGGAGAGAACAGTCATGTGCTAAATGCTTCTATTTGCATCGCGATATCGAGAGGTTGGGGTCCACAGGTAAACTATCGAAATACTCAAGGACTTAAACACTCACAAAGACGAGGGCAAGACGAGGGCGTGCGACTGCATCGCACCAAATCTCTGTTGTCATCGTGGGTCTCCAACTCTGGAGAAAATGCCCGAAAGTGGCGCCCAGGCTACAGATACAAGGTACACGGAGCGCGGCAATAGGTGACGGATACGGTGCGAGGCCCGGGCAAAGTGGCTCGTTACTCTGTCATGGCGGATGACAGAGTGGCATTAACGGGATCGGCGTAAAGTGCTGTAAAGCCACTAAAGGAGGCGAGCAGCTGGGCCGGTCAAAGTTATCTCGAAAAACCAGGTGTTAAGAGGCTTTGTGTGGTCACCTCCTGCACACCGCCAATGCATCAGCGTGATAGATGAAGGAGGCGTAAATGGCAGGGACACGAGGTGCGATGTAACGAGCGTATAAAAGTACGGCCGGCGCCGAGGCTTCCACGCGACAGCTCAATCGGCCGAATCCCTCACCAGCCACAGTTCACCCCGCCCACTTTTCTTTCTTTCTTTCTCTCTTTCTTTCTTTCTTTTTGACATGCCAAACATTCCTTTTCCCATCAAAATATGTTCACCTCTTAGCACGAACACCACTACTCTGAACAGTGAATGAGCTATGTACTACGGTTCAATGACAAATGGTGAGATTAGGGAACTCAATACATCACATCACAAGAATTAGCGCGTTCGACTTTGAAGCGTTGAAATGAATGCGCTACTTCTTCTCCGCATGCTTGGTTTTCATCTGTCTTGCTTTGGCCGGTAAGCCGGAGGTAACGTTCGCGAAACATTTGAGCCGCACATGTGGATCTATGACACCCCTATATGTTTATCTAAGTGGACGTTTGTGCGTCTGCAGATTTGCTCATGCAGCTTGAGTTGCACCACTTGACATAAAACATATTCACTTGTGGTGTTGAGCGTTGAGGGTTTTGAATTCAATATTCGCCGCACGTGCAGTCTGCATCGCTAGTTCTGGAAGGTGGGGTGAGGGGGGGGTATCAGTCAGTGAATAGCTGGACGTGTCTGTGGGGCTTATGACACAGCGGAGCAGCAACGTGGCCTTGGAGTCATGCTGGATGAGCCCTGTCACCATAGCGATGGATCAGCCCTCGTGGTCACGCAATGTTCAGCTCCTGGCACCTCACAGCGGGGGCCTTTCGCTAAATCCTCCCACTTGATCAGCGACGCGATGATCACATGATGACAACAACGGTTATAGGGTGCGTGCATTTCCATCGATATTGTCACGATTGAACAGAGAGGCGTCTTTTAATTGGGTGTCCAACTTCTGCAAGGTTAGCATGGCATCCAATGAAAGGGTGAAGACCTGCGAGACTTTTTGCTTGATTTTGGTGTCCTCCAAAGCGATGGTATCGTCACGGCACCTGAACACAGACTTGGATGGCAACGGAACCCTTTGACCTCACCATTCCCTCCCTTGTTTTCACAGCCCTTATTTCCTCTTACCTTGTGTCCCAGTCCACCAAAAAGTACCTCTGCATGCACCGTATTACTGTTTGTTTTTGTCGTGCACACCAGCAGCACCGCACACGCATCCAGTGCCAGTTTAACCTTGTCACAGTCACGGTAACAAGCTTTAGTGGAGTCGGGTTACAATGTCTCAGTTGCTTCTCACACACTCAATCATACTTAATCATCTGACATTTTCGAGAATTTGCCGTGAATGATGCCTGCAATTCCAAACAGATATAACCAGTGACACACAGGCCAACTGAGCTATGGTGTCTTGACATATCATCACGTGATCAGTTACATCAGGTGCGCAGCGGTTGTTCTCCGGGTCTGTGGATCATAATGTGTTGATGGACTGACTGATGAATTGTCTCGCTCAAATGCTTCACTTCAAGAAAGCCCTCCTTCAACCTGGCACTGCAAACAAATTGATCATAATTGCTACGCTCGCCCAATATGAAGGCTATGCTTTGGGATTTAAATGCACATTTAGGATTCTGTCCACATTTATTTTACTGAAAATAGAACCTTGAAGGCGCACCTGCAGTGAGGCGACGGAGTAGCAAGCGCAGATGATCACACTATAATAAATGGAAATGGCCAAACACATGGCACAGTATGTGACAGGCTGTAAATCACAGATTCCAGCTGAGGTGATGTCAGCCCCTTGCCTCATGTGTTGTCACTTCACACCGCAAAGACATGCGGACACGTGGTCGCAGCGCTTTCAGGCCACTCGTCCAAGCAGCGGCGACATTTACAACAGAAACATCGTCTGCCAGGGGGACATGGCAGTAATTTGAAATTGGTTTCACAGTATATGTCGCCTGCAGAAATATAGGAAATTCTCTTTGTATGGCCATTGTTTTAATGCAGCAGCTGTGCACACCAGTTGTCTGAACCATACAAACAATGACATCACAGCGCAGGAATTTGCAGTCTATGTACACGCATGCCGTTACGGTAAAAAAAAAGTTTACTGTTTACTATTAATACACTTGCCTGTGTTTTTCAGTCCATGTGTGCGAATAGTTGACCTGGATAAGTATTTGTGCATGGAAAGCTACTGAGTCAGAACTTTTTCATAGCCTCTCTCTTCCTGGACTCTTTTTTTGAATATATTTTACTATTGATTGTTTTGCTGAGCTAGTGCACAATATGAGCGTTACATTTATAGTTGCGTAATTATTAGCATCTCTGTTAAAGCGTCTGTCTGTAGGCAAACCAGAGAAGTGAAAGCTCAAAGTCGGGCGTCCTAAATGCTTTTAAACATTGCTCTGACATTACATTTTAGCATACATGAAAATAAGCAGGGTATGATGTTTTGGGGAACAAAGTAAAATTCAATTCATGGTCAAAGACGTTCAGTTTGCACTGTATTTGGATTGCAAAAACAATTCCTTCATGGATCTCACTATCCTCATGGCGTTCAACTGTCTAAAGTTTGCGTGTCTAGTAAGACAAGTAGCAGATAAATCAGCAAAACTCTGTCTCTGTTATTAGCCAAAGAATACGGAATGTGGAATGTGGGACAGGCCTGCAAATATGGGCCATTACCTCACAACACTTGTGGGTGCCAGAATTCAAAGAAATGTACCAGTTGATGCTTTTGTGGGCAGCTAGAAGTAGCAGCGTGTGCAAGAAATGCACTGCGTGCAGAACAGAGGGCAATTCAAAATAAAGTCCCACCCTCTATGGTATATTTTTCTTTCTTAGCGACGATGTGAGATGTAAGAAAGCAATCCCAATCGTTCCTCGAACATGTCTTGATTTAAAGACAATTATAAAGATGACGACTCCTCTAATGGCGTCACAAAAGAGAAGTTGTCTGTGAAATAACACTGAAGCTCAAAACAGCACCAAGTACTCTATGTTATACGATAGAAGTATGAATACATGTTTTATCCGCGCTGTGCTGTCAGCACGAAACAATTACTTTCAACAATGGAGATGAGCTCTTATATAAACATATCTCGTGCCAAGAGCCTGAGCATCGCTGCTCAAATAGAAAGTCCTCATTTAGTTACTAGGAAATCTAAATCCGTCTAATTGTCATGCAATAAAGAAGTTCAGTCTGTATCCAAAGGCTGTTTTGACTCACTGCGATATGGAGATTAACCAGAAACACTTAATCAACATTATAACATCCCTGCCGTCTCACAGCTTACAGCACTCGTGGATAGCGCGGCGGTCTTGGCTCTGTTTGTTTTATTTCTGTTTTTACTGTTTTATTTCTGTTTTATTCTATCTGATCACTTAATCTGATGTTATTGTCCCGGTCCACATCAATTTTGCTCTGACAAAACAATGAAATTCTTATCCGTACTCGATCCCTATCTATTCTTATCCCTATTGCGTCTTTAAAAAAGTTTCGCCTCCGGTTTTAAAACAGCAAGTTGGATATGTAATTAATGGGAGACACGGCTGCATCATGACTTACTCATCACTCTCCGCTTTAACTATCAGCAATTTTGCGGCTGTACAAAAGCAAGCAGCGCATGTGTTGCTTTATTTAAACCGTTGCAGCTCAGTATAAAACTGTCAGCACATTTAATCTGGAGCACACACAGTCGAGGATGATCTTCCTTTTTATTTGCAAAGCCGCCCGTTGCCCTGCGTGGCTCTTGAATAGGAGCACAAATAGGACAATTAAAATAACTTCCATGCCACTTTGCTCTCATGTCACGGCAATAAAAAAAAAAGTCGTCTGTAACGATGTCAGTTGTGGTTATTGTTTGGTTGGATGAATGCTAGACTACTGGCAGTAGGTTTTTAAGTACGGTAAATTACTCTGTGGTAGCGTAACTGACGCTTTCTTTAACATCAACACAGGCCATTGTGTAAACAACTTCTCATTGACATTTCCTCCAACGACCATCCGACTTCAATGCCCATCTGACCACATGCCCATCAGCAGACACTTAAGAGACTGAGTGGGACAATAACGCAAACTATTACCGCAACGTCCTTCCATAAAACAAACATTGGATAAAAAGAGAAGCAACAGTCTCTGCTAACAGTGGGCTGGCTAGGGTAGTATGACATCATATGGTTGTCAGACATCAGTTCGATTCGACTGTGTGCTTTCCAAGCCAGCTCAGTAAAGACGGCAGGTGTTGGCTCCACGACTCCCCAGTAGAACAGAGTCTTGCGGTTGTGTATTCCAGCAGCTGTTGGTTATCATTGATGTTTTGTAAATGGGATTCAGATTTTAGAATGGGAAGGGAAAACACTCTTCCAAACAACAGTGTGATTCTAGAATCTTAGAACTTGGGTTTGTTGTTAAGAATGATGGGTGATAGCGGCACGAGGCTCAGTTGTGGTACCACATTGCACTGTAGCATTAGCTACTAAATTCACTGCTTGGCTGGTCGTTGCAAACACTTAGGAGGGCTCTAGATTGGCCATGTGTCATTGTTTTTTTGTATTTTTGAACAAGTTTCTTGATTTATTGCCCCTTGGCGTTCGTGAAGAAACAAATAGGCGACAAAATTTAAAATGGACTAAGAATTCTTGGAACATATTCTTAGTCACTTACATCAATTCCATGACCATCGTCTAAGAATCCAAAAGCCAGCAATATTCTGATCATACTGCAAGATAGTTTGGGTTTTGCTAAACTTGGAAAAACAGTTGCTCATCCACTTGTTTACTCTTAGGATGGATGACCGGAGTTGCATCACAACCAGCGAATGATAGCTGATGAAGAAGAACCTATTTTTAAGAAATGGCCGGGGCACGTTGACCCCTAGGGTCATGTCCGATATGCTAACCCATCTCCGCTAAAATAACTCGGCTTACCTCATGCCAAGAAAAATAGATCAGAGCCTGCCAACCTGGGCGTCTCACCTCTGCGAGTCAGCCGTCTGGTACAAGTATAGACTTTAATAGGTAAGTACCGCTGAAAGCTCACATCCATGGTTATCACCAGGCCATTTAAGACTGCAATGTTCCGGCCAATCAAGACCACTGAGAGCACTATAACCCGACAATTGCACACTTTCTGCTAGCACTCCATTGTGATGAAGGACAGGCGGTATTACACATGCGCTGCCCGCAGAGATTAGGGGCCTCTGTACAAACTGCGCGACAATCTCTCTTCACACTGACCTAATGTACCCAGAACAGCTGTGTGAGGGACGCTTAACAGTTAGGCCGGACTGACAAGATACGCTTCAGCTTGATGTATGACCTATTATACACCAGGAGCGTTTGCTGTCGGGCTTCAAGGTGCGAGGATGTCAATATCGGTGTCCTCATCACATGAATTTCAAGGGTTCAACAGTGAGTGGACACCTTGTTCCATTCGCACCCCAAATATTTTCCATCACCATAAGAAGACATTTTGATGTAGACACTGTAAACCTGGACAAATTGCGACTCCAGAAAGTACAAATATGAAATATACATGGTAACTATTTTGTGCTAATTTGACCCAGTATTGTGAGGCCATGTTCAGCTTTTGTTGGGGTTTAAACAGGCAGACTAGTATTTCAAACAAATTATACACGGAACCGTGATTTTTTTTATATCATCTCAATATCTCACTGCTAACTTACAGGTACTTGAAAGAAGCTTAATGAGGAATGATTTTCTTATCCTTTTATGCACTTGCAGCCTGATGAAATATTTCAGCGGAAGAAACAAAAAAGGGCGAATGCAAAACTTTTTACCAAGCATGTTTATTGACAATACCGTCACGATTTTGAGGTAATACACACTGTCAGAGGTGGAGAAGTAAATAGCATTTCAGTGTTTCATCTTGGATGTACAGCATCAAATTGTATGACCATTTGACAGGTCGGGGTATTTCATTTATTTGCTTGCATTATTTTTTTGTCAAATATTCACTTCAAAACGCAAATAATTAGTCATTGGTGAGTTAAATCACAATCGGTACATCCGTTTTGTACCACTTGGTTGTTTCTTATTACGGCTGTCTTCACTTATCTCAGGAGAGTCCCCTCCATTAGCTTTTGCCAACTTTGAGTCGGAGGTCTCAATTGAACAAAAAGAATGGTGCAGTTTTTGGACAAAATGTTGATTCTTTAAAAAAGGAAAAAAAAGACACCCACAGAGATTATTTCATTACATTGAGTGGTTGGAAAATGATTGGCTTCTTTAAAAACAGAATCAGGGATCACACGTTTTATATAAAAACAAAATGATCCAGGATATCAAAATCACTTACGAAAAGGACCTCGTTTAGACACGCTCAGAGACATAAATTGCTGCTTTGCAGCCAAGCTGTATTGCGTTTTTCATTAGCCAGTACCCAGGCACCTAAAAAAAAAAAAAAAAAGAAAAAGAAGAAATAAAACATTTAAATGACAGCTATTACCATAGACGTAGAAAAAAATATTCTCTGTCCATTTGAAAATAAACTCACTGTTTCAGCATCATGGTCCAGTCCAATATTATGATGCTCCACCTCATCATCCCGGAATTCTTTTATTAACTGTGGAAATCACAGCAACGAAAAGATGAAATCAATGAGTTCAGATTCAGTCCATTCAAGCAACTATAGACCCTTCAAAATTTAAGCTACTCTTCCACAACTTTGAAAATCCCTATCAAAATGACTGAAAATGACCTGCAATCCTCCGTTTTTTTCAGGCAACGTGATATGGCAAAATGACACCCGAAATCCAACTTTTCAAAGAACCCGTTTCAAGAGTGGGGGGTCAGTGCACATGTGTCAGGGCATCTGGAATACATCCAGCGTGGTATGGGAAAAAAATCTTTGCATTCCAGCCCAGGATCTAATTGGAACAAGCTCTGACAGAATGTCACGATTCAAATGGAAAAGAGCGAGACACACAAATTCCAAATCAATTCCAAACAGTGAATTGTTGGGTAAGATAGAAAGGAAAAAAAAATTAACAATGTGGGTGATGTTAATTTGTGCAGTGTGTGGCAAAATGATCTAGCTCTCAAAATATATTAAGAAAAAAAAGATACTGTATCTCCAAACTGGTACACTCAGGAATAACCCAACACTGCTTCATTAATTCCTACACTGCATGTCTACCAAACACTGAATGACTCACTTGAAGGAGGTTGATATATTTGTCAGGGTCCCTCTCCATCAGAGCTCTTATCTGGCTGTTGTAGTGCTCGGAGATGCTTTCTTCTACGGCTACGGTGCAGGCCATGGCTCCCTCCTTGCCCAGCAAAGCGGTGGATGCTCCTGCAGGCCCACAGAATGTCCATCACTGCATGCTGAAACGTCATTCAAAATCACGATCTAAAATGTTGACCGTTTTAATGTGCCCTGGACATTTCCTAAAATTTGAATTTCCATTCCACCATGCCATACCCGGTTTGTACACTAGAGGGTGCAACACAAACGCTGATTAGACCTTTACCCGAGCTGCACTGATTATATTTAGAGACCGAGATCACACACCTGATTTTGCCTTAAAGGGCCATATGGAAATGAATAGTTTTCAATGCCAGGTGAATAAGGAGCCATTTCAGGCCAATATATATCAGCCCGACCTCTGAATGATAGAGAAAGCTTTTCCATTGCGGTACATCCTGATGTATGTGTGCACCAACCTAATACAAAGCCAGCAACATTCCAAAGTGGCAACAGGGCGGTGGGACGAACTCTGTTCTCACCCACAATTTCATTAAATTTCTCAAGATGTTTTTTTTCTTGATCCCACATATCCTACAAAACACAAACACATGTCCATTCTTTCACATTTCCAATACAAAGTAGACGATCAAGCAGTGAAACAAGTTAAAGTTCTCCTGATGAACTTTGATGATGTTCTCCAACCTGGATGATGGGTCCCGTCTGAGTCCTTCCCAAAACAGCCATCTGGCCAGCATAGATGCGGCTGGCACCGTATTCACCTGCGTGATCCACACGCAGCATTCGGTGCAGCAAGGCTTTCTCCTCACTGTCCAGCGATGGTGGGAGCACGCTGTAAGCACGGGAGCTCAGACGCAGAGTGACTGGAAAAACAAGCGCCACAATGTGCTGCTGGTGCATGGCTACTGTCCACTCAACATTCATTGTAAAATACACCCGACCACTCCATCCCACTCCAAACTCTGGAATGTCCAAATGCCATACAAGACTTGCAAATGTAACATTTGAACTGCGCGTTCTTTTGCCAGAATATAAGCATAAGCAGATAAACAATAAAATTGTTCAATCTTCCCTCCTTAAAGAATTTTGGAAATTTTGTTTAGTGTAGACAATCTGCCTAATAAAGACATTAGACAATCTGCCTCGTGAGGACATTATATTTCAGAGGAGGGTGTGATAGCTTTAAGCGTCAACAATGAGTGGGAGTAAAGAGTGTTTACGAGGTGCAGTTCAAACTGAGCCCTCACACATAAGCCACTGACATTTTTTATCGGTTCTTCAAAAAGTCACGATGTTGTTACGCTCAATCGCCTCTTCAGTGTATGACTGAATCTGTATTGTTTGTGACAAAGCATAACTGTTCGGAATCTTGTCTGCTGTTGTCGCTGCTCACTGCTATCGGAAATTACTTCAGAACCAATGCAATTGAATGCATCACAGTATGTACCCACGATAATATTTCAGCCTGAAATATCACAACGCACAACAAAACTGCATCTCACAGCAATCGGCTACAGCGTGATTTATGCATGAATAAACTCCATCGAGCCCTTTTACGATTTCGACGGTACGTTGAGAAAGAAATGCAATCATTAGGAGCTAACCTAGCATTTAGCTGTCGCGATGTGTTTCTATGGGGTCACATGCTAAGCTAGTTACCTGCACGTTTTGAGCACAGACGAAGCATGGCGGGAATCACAATCTGCGGCCAGTTTCATGCAAAAGGCTCTTTTAAAAAATGTTCTTAAGTCGTGAGAAAGAAATGTCCGACTCCGGCGAGAAGTACGGCTAGAGGTAGACACCAGTTATGGAAAATGTCATTTGGTGGACATGGCGCGCTTATATGACATCATCGGTTTACGGTTATATCACGCGACTGTTTGGTAATACAATACAATACAATACAATTTGTATAGCGCCAAATCATAACAGGAATTATCTCAAGGCGCTTTACAGGATGGAGCAGGTAGTGCTCCTCAGGCTACAGGTGGGTGGTCAACTGCCCTGACCGCTCGGGTTGGGAGAGAGAGGGAAGGAGAGAGAGGTAGAGCAGTGAAGCATAAAGAATCTATATTTTAACTCTAAATTACAAACATTGCATTCTTTTTCATTCAAGTCAAAGGTGTGACTGAAAAAAATTGTAAAGATACAACCATCGATTTTCAACCAAAAGCCTGAAATGACAATTAAAACCGAGGGGACACACAAATTGTTAAGTAGACGTCAAAACAGTTGGGGGGGAAACCGACGACATTTGAGCACAATTGTTAATTCGATTTCTTTATCAAAAATGCATCAATCCTTTTTTCCATGGGAATGAGTCAGGAGCTGTGAATGATCTGAAGATGGCAGTATTGCCCACATTTTTGAAAAGGCAATTCGGGAACTTTTATTTATCCTGGAAACAAAATAATTTTTTCAGTGGCTCCTTTAAATCTTTATTTTGCACGAGAGAATCTCAAATGAAGAATCTCAAATGTTCTCATCATTCACAGTTTACTTTGTTACAAATGCGTGGGGTAAGTACGTGTAATTAGGAAAATCTCTGTCTGAGATGTGTGGTTGTACCACAAAATCCCAAATCAATCAGCTGACGTTCAAGCTATTTGTTTGTCTGTTTATGAATCTTGCCTTTGATAAGCAGACAGCACCGCTCGCCTTTCTACCAAGCTCATAAAATGGTGTTGGGACGCAGGAATCCATGGAATGATGGGGTTGACTGCTATGGAGCTGTGATGGTCATGAGTAAACAGGGCCGGAACGGTGGATGGTGGGGTGTGTCAGTTTTGTCTGCGTGTGTGTCTGTGGTGAGACACCGGTTATGTGTTTCCCTATCTGTCTGTCTGTCTGTCAGACTATGGGTGGCTACGAGTATATGATTTGTGTGGATTTCCTTTTGTCCCCCTACGTGTGTGCGTGTGTGTATGTGGAAGTGAGTGCGTGTGTGTGTGCATGCGTGCGTGCGTGCATGTGTGACTCAGTATGTGTGTTCATATCTACACGTGAAAGCCACAGGTATTAGAATTTGTGAGATGAGCATCAGCTCTCTCACTCCATCAGTGCAGGATGGAACTTGGGGCCAGCAAGTGTTGGATTTCTGTGCCCCTTTGTGTGGCTGGCACTCTCGGGCCACATGGGTTTATGGAGAGAAGGCTGAGCCTTTCAACACAAGCGGTTTTTCAGACGGGCATTACTGAGCTGTCTGAAAGGTGAACCGAACCGTACCATCCTCGGAGGGTAAAGAATTCTGCTTCTGACGGATATGTGGTTGAAGTACGCAAACGAAGAGCAGAGGGGTTGAAGGAGGAAACAACCAAATCAAAGCATGTTTTCTCGCTCTTAAGTTGTTGTGACTGATGAGTGCATTAAACGGAAAACCGCCCAGTCGGAGAAAAGGTGAGACTGTCTAGTGTATGCGTGTTTTTGGCTCCCAACCTGTATATGCACTAAGTGTGTCTGAGTAGTCTTAGCATGCACCCATGCATGTGTGTATGTGTGTGTGTGTGTGTGTAAGTGTGTCTGCACACCCTCGCTCCGAGGCTCTGGTCAGACAGCACATAGCTGTGGTGGGACACAGGATAAGCGTCTCTAGACTACTAGTGAGTCAACAATGTCTGTTCTCACCGAGCAGAGACATGATAGGTCTTGCCTCATTTGGTCGCTGTGCCGTGTGGTACAACATCCAAAACTGATGCGATCACGCGTGTGGATATGTGTGTGTGTGCGGGACAGAGAGTGAGACTTTAAGTAAATAGAAAAGTTTATTACGAAACAACGCGTCAGGGGCCACGTTTAAGCGTATGGGAATGTCGCCAGTTGGGTCTGATTGACGTCATTTGTAAAGTGGGTCTGGATACATTTGATTGTCAATGTCAGTCAAACAAGATGAGACAAAGTCATAATTGAGGTTTAATTTGAACTCGACACAAATCGACCTCAATAAGGAGACAGAATGTACCGGAATAGTTTCAGGTCTGGGGGAACAGGACTCAGTCATTACAGAAATTGAAGGCAAGTGTTTAATAACCAAAGAACATGACACTATTCATTTCAGTATTACGTCAAATAACCTATTTTGTATTTGTAGACCGAGTCTCCCTCTACGTTTCTACAGTGAGTTATTCCAATTCAAGGTTATATGTGGGTAGCTTCTCTGAACTGGACAAGGAGGAAAAAACCCCACCACAGAGTCTCCTACACACAGGTTGACATATTCTCACAGACAATAACGACATTTTGGAATTGTAATTTTAACTGACCTCCGTTCAACTGCGGGAGGAAATCTGAGCATCTGGGGAAAACCCAGCTGACTGCGTAGTGGCTCGGTTTCTGGCCCTGACACCTGGGTCAAAGCCCAAGATAGCTGCTTCTTCTTTGTTTGGGTGGGCCGGCTCACATGTTCAGGTTTTCCCCAATTTTCTGATACCGCTGTATTAAACTCGACCGAGGGCAAAGGCAGAAGAGTCGCTCTTTGAGTACCACTCATCGGTGAGCGCTGCTCCCCCACTTATCCAGTCTTGGCTGGATTTGAAACACCAAATATTCATCTGACCCCATCAACAATATCATTCGAACCATGGCTTACCACCTGCCAACGATTACTGCGGTTTTCCCTAGAAGAGTGCATTTTTGTTCAAGCATCCAAAAAGTAACAGGTGCACAAACTGTGTGCTTAATATCACATGGCACTCAGTATCGTCAACAGCCATGATTGCATACCTTGCAACAGTTCAATATGAGTTGGACAATTTTCGTTGTGTTTTGAATTTCACCTCGGTCACATGATAACAAAGAGGCCGAGGTCACATTGTTATTACTGCTGTATGTCTGTCTCTCTGGGGTTTAACATTTCAATCCCAAGGGACCACGATGTACCTGCGGGACCACCTGGTGATGTTTAATTGATACACTTGAGTGGAATCTTCTAAGAACGGCTTCTGAGCAAAACAGGAGGCAAAGAAACAGATACCTTGTTGCTGTTTGGACAATCCTATGAAGAAATATAAATTCCCTCCACTTGATATGATGTTCTGTGTGTTGGTCTTTTAGAAGTCACATTTTTGCTTAGTCTTTTGTCAGTGTGAGCCAAAGTACTGTGCCCAGGGCATCCCAGCAGGGAGTGCTGTTAGGCGGCCACGCCACCTCTCACTCTCGCAGCAATGAGCGGTTTGGACTGGTTGCCGTCCTTGATGTAAACAACCGGCAACAGGACTCGACTTCACAAATATTCATAATTGAAAACATCTAACAGCTCTGTGTATCCCCCAGCAGCGGTCAAATTAAACTGTTATGAAACCCTGTTTGAAAAAAAAAAAAAAAAAGCCCATAAAGTTATGCAATGTTGTTAAAGAAGATATTCATTTTATAAGCTTGGTGGTATCCCCGGGAATGGGCAGCCCATAAAAAGTCCCATAAAATAGGAGGGAAAAAAAGAGATTCATGTCATGATTGAAATTCACCGAGTATTTTTTTATGAATGCCTTTACTGGCTTAAAAGCGCAGGAGGGTGATTTCTGCTCCATTACTGAATTGTTTACGGTTGTGTATCGGTGCGCCACACAGACCTAGTTAAATCACTCTCTAAACCGCCTGTTTTCATGGACATTGGAGAGTGTATTTAGCCTTGTCTGGTACAAGTTAAATGGGTCTTGTCTGTCTGGCAGTGCTCCTTTTTTTACACCAAAGCAATAGAGGATCCTGTTTAAATCTGCTTCTGATTGTGGGGGATTTGAAAAACCGAGCGCGTTGAGGCAGTCCATTTCAAGAATCCCAAATTGTGATTTCTGAATGAAACAGTCTGACAATAACTACTATTTTAGATATAAAGCCACCCAATAAACACATGCATGACCGCATTGCGGAAGACTGTTAAGCGTTAGCATGTAAACAAGTTCGGGAAAGTGAGTCAAAAGTGCAGGAATTTAATGTACCTCAACAACAAGCACAGACTCATCAGCTAGTTTACACAAGGGAGGTGTGCAGAGTGTCTCAGAGGCGTGATTGCTGTGTGGAGACCTTATAAAATCTCGTGCGTACTTTATCTCTGTCACGATTACATCCTAATTGGAAAGAATGAGAAGAATGGTGTATGAGTTGGGAATCTCATTTAAGTCAATTATTTGTTGAAGCGCAAGGTCAGCTGCAGAAAAACAGTTTTTTTTTATTAATGTCATTGATTTTTGCCATTAGCCATCATCCTGAGAGTGCATCTGTCAAATATTGCACATGTACACACACACTCACACACACACACAGTATACACACTATTCCAGTATGCACTATTTTTGTGGATTTCTTTGTGTAGTCACTGTGTTGTATTTTTGTCGCCCTCTAAAATAAGACGGGACATGTCAAGGGTCATAAAGCAGTTTTCTTCAGTTTTGCTGCTACCGCCATCATCAAATACAGATTACAAAGAATTTATAGTAAGAATCCATTCTGAGGGTGTGATAGGAAGCCGAGCAGCCCTTAATTTATGAAACCTATCATTTAAGTAGCATTTCCTGTTGGCCACAGGATGCGGTTTCCACTACCATCCTTGCCTTTGCAATTCTATATGTTCTCCGGAAGTCATGTTCTTACTCCGTGATTCGCTGAACATAAACTGTGGCTTCTCAGTGTGAGGACACAAAGTACAAATGGCTTTGGAGCTGGATGATGACGATGATGAAAACTAGCGCTTGGTATGCCACAAGGCTAAGTCTACTGTATGCTTTAGACTTGGGACGCTATTGTTTATTTGCCTACTTAGCTCGGATCCGATTCTGACAGAGGATCTAAGACACCAACGGTTGTGTAACAGAGGCTGTGCTGACGCTCTGAAATCATTTTGCGTCGCCTTGTTTGGATGTGAAATATCTGACGAGGGCCAATTTTGTGACAAAATACAGTAACAATAAAAACAAGAAGAGATGTTATGGTCATTAAACCTCTCTCTTGAGTGCTTCTCTGGCATTAATGACTATCTGGTGTGTGTTACTTTTTGTGGAGGTGACGCCGCCTCGACAAGCGTAAGGATGAGGCAGCTGGCACGCATCCAGCCGAAGAAATGCAAAGCCAGCAGGAGAAATACGGCGGCAATATGTGGTCGTCCAATACGGCTGTTAAAACCGTCGACATAAAGCCTCTCCCCACACTTTACACATCCCATTTGTTTTACACCCAGAAAGAGATGTCGAAGAAGGTTTTACAGCGCGTGTGACTGTGTGATTCCTTAATAAATGTCACAGCCGCAATCTGGGCCTCCCACTCACTTTTTTTTTTTTTGTGAGCGATATATTTAGAAGGACCCGGTGGAGGAATCCGCAAGTTAAAAGGCCGGGAATTGTTTTTGTTGATACTCAACTTACCACTACAGTGTGATGACTCGTGACGAGCCGCTGCCCCCGTGCGTAACCAGAAGCCAATGATGAGTGGGTGTTGGCTCCAGAGTCTATTAGGTGGGGGAGCCAGTCATTCAAGTTATAGGGCATGTTGTGCCCAGGGACCGTTGTGAAGATTTCCAGTTGTTGCTATTTCTGGGGAGAGGCTGGTCTGTTTCGCGTTTAGAGAGCGGCCACAATATCCTATTAAGCATTGTTAAAGTGATTCGGTGGCGTTTCATCGGAGGCCCCGCGTGGTGAGAGGTTAGCCAGCCAGTCTGCAGAAGCGGTGTAAATCAGATTATGGTTACGGTGCTGAGGGAAGGATGTGTGTGCGGACGGGGGGAGATGATGCGTCACGGAGGTGGAGGACGGATCGGGGGACTGAAAATAAGCACGCAGCGCGGATCCTTGGGAAATGCTCCAATGTATACAAATCGTGAGAAATGTCCAATCTTGTGTCCGGTTCGATGGGAAGACATTCGCCTGACCCATGTGCAGAGAAATTCAGTATATTTTCATACTGTTGTTGGGCGAAAAAGTATCCCAGCAGACCAGCCAACAAACAAACAAACAAACATGTACATCTTCAAGGTAGAGATGTCCAACCTGGGAACAATCCAATTGACGTGACTTGCTACAAAACTGCTGTCTCACAATGGGGGACTGCAGTTCTTTGTCCACTGAGAAGACACTAAAATAGGTCCCCGTTTTGATTTGTCATTTTTCTAATTCAATCATCTAAGGTATGCCTCACTGGTCTAAGACATCTGACTGACATTGCGCTTAACCTACTTAAGTCCACTTTTGGATTCATTTTTTAATTTGAGTGCAAAAAAAACAACCAAAAAAACGCAGATGCAGCAGAAAATACACATTGTGAGATTTCTGCCATGGTGCCTCTCTCGCTGCCAGACTCAAGCCAAACTGTGGCCTGCTGGTTCACAGCCAGTGTCTCATTTGTTTAGTGCCTGGGTAAACCGGACTGACTCCGGCTAGGTCAGCTGCACAGGCCCGTTTAGATGCCGCCAGAACTCGCCTCTCACTGACAAATAAAGGACGGATTCTCAGAATGCGCTCTGTGGCTTGAGATTGGTCATATGTTAAAAAAAAACAAAAACAAAACCTCGACTACTGCTTACAAAATTCACTTAGGACTGTATTTTGACTAGATTTGAGTATTTTGACAGCTGTGATAGACACAGACATATGAAGTCATTGATAATGTATCTGTCCCGATTTTTCCTGTACAGTTAGAAAACAATAAGTTGCTTTCAGCACTGACAAAATGGGAAATCTGTCCTCAGACGCTCTCAATCTATTTTTATTCCCCTTTGATATGTTAAATTTTCACACATATTGTAATGGTTGGATTTTTTAGGTTCTTTACCTTGTCACAACTTCAACACAACTATTATTTTTGTGACAGAGGACAGACTACCCACTTTTTAATGGAACATACCAAAAATTACTTGCACACACATTACCTTACAATCTCATTGATTGTATTTTGACAAATTATTTTAGGTTTCGTTTTTTCTCGATCAGTGTCTCTGGCCCTGTACAAGCTCAGTAAATACCAAATATGACAATTTAATTTCTCTTGGTTCTCCAAACCAGCCACCTCTGCTGTTCTCCCCACGCTGGCAGTCAGCCGGCATAGCTTTCCTCTCACGGATAATCACAGTGTGTCTCAGGCAGACACCTCCTGGTTCCAGGGCAGTTGGGAAAATGATGACAAAAGGCTGTCTGTGAAGAAAAAGAGCATCTTTACGGTGTCTGAGGTTTGAGATCTTGGGTCAAGACTTGAGTGGTTAGAAAACAAAACAGAACAAAGTCCTGGCAGTGACCTTGCCAAACCTGAATTTGTTATGCAAGTGCGACGTCAACCAAAGTTGCGTGGGATAAAAACAGTCCGAGGACAACTTGAGGGTTTGGAAACGTAAGGCCTGGGGTTTCCTGATTAGCTTAAATGCTTATGAAAAGCCCTGGATGGTGGCATTTCCAAAATGTCAGGGCAAATGAGTAAGACGGACTTTGGTGTGGAACTTGTGAATGAACGTCTCCTCAGCAGGTGCCAGGGCAACAGGGTGGTAAATACTTTTAGGCTCATATCACTCACAGAGGCCTGTGAGACGGGTCTGTTGTCTGGAGACGGAGGAAAGAGGTTCGACACACAAACACAAAGAGGCACTCAAATCTCCATCATCATATGGAGTACGCTTGCACACCGCAGCAGCCCCGCTGAAAGAGAGGAAGCGGGACCGAGTCCAAACACGGGACGAGGCAGCCAAACTCAGCTTAAGAGCGAGTCTGAGCGTTCGGGGTAGATGGGCAGACGGAAGTGTGGGAAGAAACCGGAGGGGTAGAGAAGCCGACCGGACGGGTTTATAATTGCGCATGTAGGCTTATGCGTATAAATTTAAAGCCCATACTGTCGCTCCCCTGCGCTGAATTCGTACCGCTTATTTGAGCGTTAAGGGGGAAAAACACAGAGAGGATATTTTGTCTGCTTGTTGCTTAATCTGTTTAAGGCCCCGCCTTTGCCGGGGCTGATGCTAAATTTGTCTCCGCTGGCTCAAACGTAAGAAGCCAAAATGACACCATTATTTTGACTAGACTGTTTTTCCTCCCAGGGAGAGAGGCCAGAGGAAGTGTAGGTGACCTAGACTGGTTAACCACCGTTCGACCACGGGTTGGCTGGGGCACCGCCACCCCCACAGCCACCCTCTGCATCCACCGCCTGCCAGGTCCACATTACTACTACTACACGCTATGACCACAAGCGGTGCGGCCCCAGTGCCAGCCTCTCATTGGGTCACGCAGAATGCTCGCCCTCCCTGCTGTCGTAAACAGTCTGCTGTCTGGCCATAGGCTGGCGTTGGATCTCATCTCGGCCAGTTTTACGAGCCAGACGTGTGTGTGTGTGTGTTTACGCACGTTGCCCCGCTTGGGGCCGTTCCAGCAGTTTTCAGCTCGGCTGTACATGCGTGTGCTGTGTTTACGTTGCACGTTATGTATGCAAGCTCGCTACCGTCCACCTTCGTCCACAGATCCTGCCGAGGATCAGTCAGCCGAACACCAGCAGTGAATATGAAATTGTGCGTCTGTCTGTCTGTCTATCATCCACCCACCCATCATCCATCCATCCATCCATTTGTGCATCCATTATTTGTGCATCTATCTATCTATCTATCTATCTATCTATCTATCTATCTATCTATCTATCTATCTGTCCGTGCGTCCGTCTGTCTGTCTGTCTGTCTGTCTGTCTGTCTGTCTGTCATCCACCCATTCATCCATTCATCCATCCATCCATCTACCTGTCTGTCTGTCTGTCTGTCTGTCTGTCTGTCTGTCTGTCTGTCTGTCTATCTATCTATCTATCTATCTATCTATCTATCTATCTATCTATCTATCTGTCTGTGTGTCTGTCTGTCTGTCTGTCTGTCTGTCATCCACCCATTCATCCATTCATTCATCCATC
>OMPJ01015138.1:30734-57734 GCA_900312935.1 Carapus acus | reverse complement strand
TGAGTCCAAAAATGTCATTGGTTTTGCTCAGGTCAACTTTCTGAACTAAACTACTTTTTTTTTAAACATTTATGGGTATTTTCACATCATATGATGCCAAATTCTTTACAATAATAACAATGATAATAATGATAATAATGATGATGATGATAATAATGATAATAACAATAATAACAACAACAACAACAACAATAATGATAATAATAGTAATAATAATAATAATAATAATAATAATAATAATAATAATAATAATGATAATATACAACAACAACAAAAAATAACGATAATGATAATGATAACAACAACAAAATAACAACAACAATAATAATAATAATGTATTGTGATAGTATTACCAATTGTTGTTTTTGTTGTTATTATCATCATTTTATATTATAATTCTATTTTCATCAAATTCAAATTCTGAGGAAATTCCAGTACATGTCTTTGGAGAATTTCCTGACATCAGTGACAAATATTCCTCTATTTTATTGATATGTTATGTTGGAGTATTATTTTTTCCCCCTGAACTCTTTGTTGGATTAGAATTATTAACAAAAACTCAACTGATAGTATCACAAAAATGTGATAAATTCAATCAGAAGATTAGATACTTTCTAAATCAAGTCAGCATAAAAACTTGATCTGATTTTTTTTGGTCCTAATTCAGTTGTAAAAACATAGATAACCTTCAATTTAGTTTTTTGTAACCCAGTGTAATAGGCAACGTGTTCTTGTATTGTCCATGTTGAAGTTCATTTAGAAGGTCATCACCTTTTTTTTTGTCTGTCGTCCAGAATCTGGAATCCAAACTGGCATCTTGTCGGGACTTTGTGTACGACACGTCCTCCAACCGACCGGCACTTCCAGCTGCTCCTGGCAGTCCCACCGTTTTAGAGGGAGACTTGGAGGCCCAGGCCAGCAACATGAGCCCTCCTCCCCACTACGACAGGTGAGGAGCGCGTGGAAGGGACGGGCCGCCGTCTCAGCACCTCCACGGATCAGACCACAACTGACCACCTGATGTGTTTGAATGGATGAGGCGCTTCTTCTTCATCCTCTTTTTTTTCCGTTATTAATGCTGTGAATGAGTCATGAGTGCTGCGTCTTATCTTGCAGTTTAGTGAAGCGTTTAGAGTTTGGACCGGCGCCGCCCCGAGGGTTCTCCCAGGGCAGTCAGTCTCCACAGGGAGGAGTCAAGATCCTGCTTTGAGTTGAAGAAGAAGACAGCCTCCTCCTCCTCACCTGCCCCTCTTGCCCTTGTTCCTCTGTAGCTGCCACAAACTTTGGACCAGAAAGCCACATTCCCCGCCGCTTCTAACTAGTGACTAACCTTAGGAAAAAGTGGGATTTCCAGCCCTGTGGACACTTGATTCCTTACCCCAATCCTCTTGGTGAGTGGGATTTCCGATCATTCGCACTGCGTCCACACATTTGCCTTTTGTGGACGGATTGAGCACAACAGGTAATCATCATGGACAAGGACCTGCTCTTAAATACAGCGCAAAAAAACAACCATAAGTGTTTCTGCAAGTGCAGCGGGCCGTCGATGATGGAAGGTGAAGCTGCTTATACAGTTGGACAAACAATGATATAAAGAAGACCTCAGTTATCAAGGATTTACACAATTTGAGGTTTGACCATGTTACCAAAACCAAAGTTAAGACTGATAGAAACTCATCTGATGTTGAAATAAAAGGGTTATATTTTTCTAATGTCATACTGAAGGACACTGGTATTACGATTGTTGCGGAGGAAGGAAGAGGAGTTACTGAGCATCCGTCACTGCTGCCTTTATCAAGGTTCCTGCGCTCTCTTTACTGGTCCGAACACGGTGGGAGTCCGTCACTGTCCTGCGCCGATCAGCAAGTAGCATACTTGAATAATGAATGGTTTTGCTGCCAGGTACAGAGAAATGCTGGGATAGCTCCCCTCAGGATATCTCATTCAGCAGGAGGTAGAATTCTCCTCTGCCTCTGCACAGATCGTGTTGTCTTTAAAAAACAAACTTGTGTCACTGCAGGCACAGGTCTCAATGTGAAAAACGAGGGTTGGTATTAAGCTCTGGACTATAAAGAAGAAAGTTTTACCTGCTGTTTAACATTACGCCCTCCTTTTTTTCTGAGGGGGTTCATCTGTGCACCATTGAATGTATACAAACAATTATGCGGCACCTCGTACCATCCCGCGCATTTTTATTTTTAATTTGCTGCCTGATGACGTGATGCAAGACAAATTGCCAAGCAATAGAGGATTTTAAGATGTTGATCTTGAAGCACAATAGATGGAATATTCTGTAGGAATTTAATGCTAGGGTATTGTAGAGTATTCTAATTTCTTCCATTCATCTTGCCTTTTAACAAACAGTAGAGGGAAGTGTTTATATAGACACGGAGACTTCTCGGGAGCGACTCGGCGCTTTTGTCTTTGCGTCGTCTCTCCTCCCAGAAAGTTTGCTGTGAGATTCAGAGTATTCCTGTCGCCATCCACCGTATTCCTGAGGAAATCTGACTGCATGTGTCTGATGTCTAACCGTGTGGTTGTCTTTGTATGTTGCAGCATTCTGCTCATCAGCAGAACTGCGGGCAGTTATTGGAGAACAAGCTCGCCTGTTTCTGTGTGTAACTGTAACCAACGACAACTGTGTGTGTTGTGTGTAACACCTCTGTATATGCCCGAGGGACCAGAAAAATGTGGCGAAAAGGTGGTGGTGTGGCTTAGCATCGTACTGTGACGTTACTGAGCAAAACTAATACAGACAGAATAAAAAAAAACAAACCAAGAACCAAACGGGGGCATCCCAAGTTTTGACACTTTATTTCTTGTGCAAGTGGTTCAACAATTCATAGGTGCAAATGGTGACAATGTAAACGTCAATTGATTACATGTAAGGATTCGGGATTGAGAATGAATTGACTTTAGGTGAACAAACAAATCGGCAAAAAGGAAATAAAAAGTTGTGGTTGTCTTTTAGTACCCAGTATTCTATACTTTGGCCCGTGGTATATCTCGCTCACAAGAGAACCTTACCTCAACTTGTTATTGTAAATGGCTAAAACACGTCCCACTCTCTGGGGCCCTCTTAATAGCAAAGGATTCTATAGATAATAAACTCACACTGGTGGTTCTTTCTTTTCCGTATCTTAGCTTTTGACATGCTTGATGGGGGTACGGACATCAGCACTGACTGAGGAGATTTCTACTCCCGCTGTGTTGGGAACAGATCAGTGCTTGTGTGAAACACTTTAACAGCAGTCACAGGCAACAGGACGACAGTGGCTGGGAATGGAAACAGACCCAGAGACCAATCATCTCTATACTTCTATGGTGAGTAACCAAGACGATTCAAGACGAGTGTCTTCAGAATCAGATGCACCTCTTTCTGTGTACAAAATCTTGCACGAGAAAGTAAAATCCGGTGCACTACAAAACTGGGTAAATAAAAACGCTAAACAAACGCAACAGCAAATCAAAACCTCTGAGCCACCAAAAAAAAGAAAAAAAAACCCTCTTCCCCCCCAGTTGATATGAAGTCCTTTTTGATTGTTTCGTGCTTAGAAAGGTGCTCTGAAACAAAATATATATCAGAATTTGGAAGAATTACATAGTTTGAAGCAATATGACTGAACCATCTCTGCTGACGCAGTAGATGTCTTCTGATAGAAAATTCTTATACTCTGGTTATTGGGCATCTAGTTTCTCTCTTTTACTCTGCTGACTTGGTTCCGTTAAAGTCATTTTGGGAGTCGAGCTCCTCCTCCGACGCGTCCTCCACCACTCCTCTTCGGCCTCCTCCCACACGTCGAGGTGCGCTGCCGAAGGACGGCTCGTTCCCGCGCCTGCAACGGCACGGACGTGCACACAAACACACACACAAACGCAAACAAAAACAGTGGCGGTGAGAGAGACCGCCTTAGGGGGGCTCAGCTGCTCGCTGAAAAATACGCAAGAGGATCTATGAAATCCAGAATGCAAGCCAGGTGCCATAGTTACAGTAACTCATTTAGCTCCCGGGCTAGGTAAATGAGTTGTTTTATGGCGGTTAAACCAAGCGGACTGAGAAAAATATGGTCACCGGCTCGAATGATTGAGATGATTTTGTCTTCTTGTAGAGAAATGGAATCTTTTGGAGGGGGGGAAATTTGCCGCGTGTTGATGAACCATGTTTCCCTCAGTCGGGCTCAATGCTGGAGATGACAGATTTGAGGGTGCGCGAGCGAATGAATTCTGAGAGGATAAGAAGCGTTGGTGATGGGTTAACGCCTATGAGCAGTGGTACCTGCCGTGTTACTCCTTGGGTTCAGGGTTGCCTCTGTAATAGAGAGGGACACAGTTTTCTTTGCTTGTGCTCACTTAATCAACTAAACAAACTCAGAAACGCCCAAACCGAATGTGAAACAGTATCCATGCGTGAATTTCTAGTTTGTTGCAGTGTTGCCGTGGCTTTGTGTATCACGTGGAAAAAGGGAAAAGACACTGTGGTGGGGGGGGCGGTGGTGGATTCTGGCTGTGAGTTGTACCTGAGTTTGCTCTTGAGGGAGTTGACCTCGCGGCTCATGGCGTCGTTGGCCTCGGTGGCTTCATCCAGCTCCCGCTGCAGTTTCCTGCGGGCGGCTGTGGCCCGCTGAGACTCCTCCTCCGACTCCTCCAGCTGCCTCTTCAGCTGCTTCATGCGAGTGTTGGACTTCTCCGCCTGGAGAAGGAAAAAGCGGGTGATTACAGAGGCGGGGGAATTTCCCAGTAGGCTGTGTTATTAAACTCTGCACGCCCAAGCTTCGCCGTTGTAATTACGCGCCGTTAAAATGCGCCTTCACTGCCGTCTTGGTTTATACGTCGTGCTTGTGCTGAGAGTTCGCACCCTCTTGCGTACGCACCTGGTCTTTGTACTGCTCTGCTTGTTTCCTTTCATCCTCCACCTGCATCATCAGGTCCTTCAGCTTCTTGTCCTTCTGGCGCAAGCTCTTGGCAGACGCCTGCTTGTCCCTGGTGACAGCCGAAGGTACATTGCTCCGTGTCGGATTTGCGCTCCGTTTGGATCATTTCCCACAAACCAACCACCAGGCAAGGCCTCACCTGCTCTCCTGCTCCAACTGCTCCTCCAGTTGCGCCACTTTACTCTCCAAAGCCGAGATGCTGGACTTGAACTTGGACTTGACCTGGTTCTCCATTTCCTGCAGCTTGGCCTTCAGCTCCTTGTTGTTGCGCTCCAGCTGCTGCCGGGCGCTCTCGTTCTTCTGGGAGGCGCTGCGCTCCGTCTGCAGTTCGTTGTTGAGCTGGTCTACCTGTAGGACGGGGGGAGACAAAGTCAGCGCAGAGACCCAAAGAAATCGTTAGCGTGAGTCTCCTTCTGAGGGTTCACCTGCTGGGAGCTCTTTCTCAGCCTGTCGTTCAGCATCTCCATGTTGCCCTGCTCTTCCTCCAGTTCCTCCTCCAGCTGGCTGATCTTCGCTTCTAGACGACGCTTCTCGTCCGCCAAAGCCGCCCTGCCCACAACGCGCACGGTTATAACACCAAACCCTTCGCGGCCGGCGTCAGAAGAAGTGAAATCTTCACCCACTTTCCAGAGGAATTGCTCGACAGCTCGTCCGACAGCTCATCTCTCTCGGCTTCGGCCTGTTTCCGCGCCCTCTCGGCCGCAGCCAGATCCTGGAGACGGAGGCATGGGTTGGGTGAAATCCCTCCTTGCTCGCACGTTTCTCCTTATGAAAAAGTTCAATCACCTCCTGCAGCTGCATGAGCTCAGCCTCCAGACTCTTGGCCTTCTTCTCGCTCTCCTTCGCGGTGGCCAGCACGTCCTCCCGGGCCGCGCGGGCGTCCTCCAGCTCCCTCTGGTAGTCCTTCATCTGGGCCTGATGGGAGCCAGACGCGGAGACAAGAAGGCAGGAGGATGAATTGCTTTTAATCTCGCTGTGGAATATTCCACCCTTGGAGTCGCCCTAACCTGGAGCTTGCGGAGCTGCTTGATGGCTTCATCGCGTCCTTTGTTAGCCGTCTCAATCTGTCCCTCCAGATCCTTCATGTCCGTCTCCAGCTTCTTCTTAGCGGCTGCCGCCGAGGCCCTCTGCTTGCGTTCGTCCTCCAACTCCGTCTCCAACTCGCGAACCTGCGACGGACGAGTGTGGAGCGCTTCGGTTTTGCTGTTCTCACGTCTTGAAAACTAGAATCTTTACCTGCTTGACGAGCTGCCTCTTCTTCTCCTCTCCCATCTCGTCGCGTCCCTGGAGGTCCCTCTCAAATTGGGCTTTCAGAGCCTGCATGTTGACCTCCAGGCGCAATTTGGCGTCCTCAGCCGCCTGCAGTTCGTCTTCCAGTTCCTCCAACTGGGTTTTCATCTCCTCCACCTGGGCCTCCAGGCCACGTTTGGACTTTTCCAGTTCGTGTACCTGATATTTGGAAGGAGAAAGTGCGGAGGGAATGATGATGAGTAGATGAAAGTGTGGTGTGTAGTGTGTGTTCTCTTTGGAATATTCCGACACTCACGTTCTTTCCCACGTCGTCCTTGGAGCTGATCAGGTCTTCCATCTCTACCCGCAGCGCCTTGTTGGCTCTCTCCAGCTCTTCGCGGGAATCTTGGGCTTCCTCCAGAGCTCTGGCCAGGGACAGCGCCTTGGTTTCCTTTTCCCTGGCCTCGGCCTCGGCACGGTCTCTCTCCTCTGCGTATTTACAGGAGATGCTCTTCTCCTCGGCCAGCATCTGGAGGACAGATAGTCAGGAAACCATTTGACAAAGGCCCTCTGAAACGGCCCGCCTTCTTATTCAAGTCTCTACTTCTGCCCTTTTCCGATTCCATTTCATAATGTCACTCCTGTCGCGTACTTGGTCAAACTTCTTTTGCTTCTTCTCCAGGTTGGACACAATCTGCCTTTGGTTGTCCAGGTCCATCAGTGTGTCCTCCAGCTCCTGCTGCAGCCTGTTTTTGGTCTTCTCCAGTTTGTCGTAGGCGCCGGCTTTTTCCTCAAACTGGGTGTTTGCGGCTTCCAAGTCCCTTTGAAGACGTTTCTTTCCTTCTTCCAGCAGCTCCATGTTGCCCGTCAGCTCGTCCAACTTCTTCCTCGCGTCCGACAGCTGTGAGAAGACATTTGTGTCAGCCGGGAAATGAAATACACCAATGCATGGCCGCCATCCTCCTCTCAAAGCTCACCTGCACGTTAAGCGTGGACACTTGTCTCTCCACTGCTCTCTTGGCCTCGATCTCATCATCGAGCTGCTCTTGCAAGCTGTTCTTGTCGTCCTCTGCTTGCCGCAGCTTTGTCCCAAACTGCAGCTTTTGGCGAGTCTCCTCGGCCAGCAGCTCCTGCGGCAGCAAAAGCCGAAGGTCATTGGTTCAGCTACTGAATGTACATCTGGATGCATCTTGGCAGCTTGAGGAGACATTCAGAGCTCTTTGTTACCTGAGCGTCTTGGAGTTGGGAGCTCAGACTTGCTACATCTTTGCTCAACTTGATGTTCTTCCCCTCTGCCTCATTCAGAAGGTTTGTTACGCTGTCCAATTCAGTCTGCGTGGAGACGAAAAGAGACATTTAAGGACATGTATAAAAACGTTGATATTTTCCGTGCATGTGCAAAGTAGGTCCCTTACAGTGATCTTGGAGCAACGGTCTCCCAGCTCAGCTTTCACTTTCTCGCTGTCATTGAATCGCGCCTGCAGGTCGGTCAGCTGGCTCTCCACCTTCTTCCTCTTGTTCTCTCCGTCTTGCTTGGCTTGGGACAGTGAGCGCACCTCCATCGTCAGTTCTGACATCTCCTTGTCCAGGACTTGTTTAGCTTTCTCCAAGTTGATCTTGACCTGAGGGACGAAATGGACAGACCGGCGATTACCCAGTGTTGTTCTGAGCGCAGAGCACATAATGAGCGATGATTTATGGAATAAGGCCACCTACCCGTTTGGACTGCTCCAGCTGCTCAGTGAGCTCCTCCACCACCTGGGTGTGTTTCTGTCTCATCTCGTGTACTTGGGCCTCGTGGGTTCGGTTCTCGTCCTCTATCGCTCTCTTCAAGAGGTTCACCTCCTGCTCTCGTTTGGCTCTGGCAGAGCAGACGAGCGGTGAACACAGATGTCGACGGATGCTCTCCTTATCTCTGCTACGCGTTCGGTGTTGCTAACCTCAGTTCCTGTTGAGTGGCAGTAGTGTCCAGGGTGTCCTCCAGCTCAGACTTCAAGGCCTCCAGCTCCTCCCCAAGATCCCTCTTAATTTTCTCCGCCTTATTCCTGGCAGCCCGCTCAGAGTCGAGGTCCTCCTGCAGGTCCGAGATGTGGCCCTCCAGCTCTCTGATCTTCTTCAGGGCGTTGTTCTTCTGGGCCGTCTCGTCCTCCAGCCTGCAGAGGCAGAGGAACGAATTGATGGCACAGATGAAAGAAATGAAGGAAACAAGATCCACAAGATGCATGAGCAGGTATTAAGCATTGGACTTGACCTTGCCAAGGCATTCTGTAACTCCTCCTCCTTTTTGGCCAGCTGGGCTTTGAGCTCAGCGATCTGGGCCTGCAGGTCAGCTATCTGCTCTTGTAGGTCGTTGGACTCTGCTTCCAGCTTGCGCTTCACCTTGTCGAGCTCTTGCCGACTCTTCTCTTCCTTCTTCAAGCGGACTGCAAAGACGGACAAGTTACCTCACATTCTGACTTCTGCTTTCACCTGGATTACTGATTTCAAAATGGGTTTTACCCTCGAGGTCAGAAATCATGGACTCGTGCTTGTTTTTGAGCTTGGTCAGATTCTTTGACTTCTCCTCCTCCTCTGCCAGATTAGAGCTGAAATCTGCAACCCTCTCCTCCAACATCTTCCTCTCCTACAAACCAGCACAGAGGTATGAAGCCATGCCGGCATGGAATTTACCTCTGGACTTCAGCATAATTGATGCTTATTCATGCGAATAAGATCAATTCTGTTTTCCTCACCTTCAGCAACTTGTTGTTATGATCCTCCATCACCAGAATGTCGTCCTCCAGCTTTTTGATTTTGCCCTCACATGTCACCTTCTCCAACTGCAGCTTTTGGCGAGCGTCCTCTTCCTCTTCCAGATGTTCCTCCAATTCCTAAGAACAAAGAACATCAATAATGCTCTTGCTGTTTCTGCAGATTATTAGTGCACACGGCTTTGGATATTGAGCCTCTCAACCAATCACATCAGTCCGCACCTGCATCTGCTGTTGCATCTTCTTCTTTTCCACCAGCAGCACCTGAGAACGGTCCTCCTCCTCATCCAGCCTTGCCTCCATTTCATGGAGAATCTCCTCCAGCTCCTGCTTCTTGGCTGCCAGTCGAACTCTCATCTCCTCTGCCTCGGCGTACAGCTCTGTCTCCGCCTGGAGCTGCTCCTGCAGCGCGTTCCTCTCCTCCAACACCTGAGCAAGGAAAATGGTGGTTGCCGTTCCTGTCATGATCTTGTGAGTTTTTTTTTTTGCAGTGGCTTTGAATCTGACAAAAGTTTTACCGAGACATGTTTCAGATTGATCTCTTTCAGTTCCGATTCAGCCTTTGTTGCCACTTCTTTGGCCTTTAGCAACTCTTCCTCCTTGAGACTCATCTCTTCCTCTTGACGTGTCACTTGCAGCAGAGGCTTGACCTGGAGTGAGCAACGCCATAAAACACCAGATTACTAAATTCACAATAGGCAAGACTTAACTGGAGGTGTCAGATTACAGACCTTGGTGAAGAGCCTCCACCATTGCCAGTTCCTGAGTTTGAGGTAAGCAGCACAATTCCTCTGAATCACCCTCATAGCTGTCAGCTGTTGTTGCCTCTTGGCAAATGCCCTATTAAAGAAAAAGATAAAATCATAAGACAATGTGAAAGCTGCTTGTTGGCTTTCTGATGCATCTCAAATCCGACATTCGATGATTCAGTGATAATAACGATGTTGTTGGGTCCACAAACAGCATATGTACAAGGCTGAATGTTCGTACTTTCTGGCAAGGAAGCCTCTGGCCTGGGCCTGGAAGGCAATGATGATCACAGTGATCTTCAGGTCTCTTTCCTCCTCAAGTTGGGCCAACACTCCCGTACGGAAGAAGATCTTACTCTGTCCAATCCTGTACAGATTGGGGTCTAGGTCCAGGTGCTTGATCTGTGCCGATACAAAATACAGAGACTCACATCTGTGTCCCCGCAGCATGTTGTTTGGTGACTGGGGGAGAAATATAATTCGGGTATTTACCATGAGGATGCAGGCTTGTTTGCCATCCATGAAACCTTTGGGGATCGCATTAGCAGCCAGAATCTCGTAACTTTGCGGCAGTGAGGACACACAGAATGAGAAACGAAAGAAACAATTCTGTAGTATGAAGCATATAACTAGAGTCCAGTCAATTTACCGCTGTCGGAACTCCTGGAAAACAATGCGATTGGGGAATCCTTGTCTGCAGATACGAATCCCCTCCAGCACACCGTTGCACCTCAGCTGCTCCAGGACCAGATGAGCATCCAGCTTTCCTGCCTGAGTGGGAAAGGAAGGACTGTTTGAACATTTGCTTAAATTTGAGAAGAAAATAACTGAAACATGAGTGAAGAGAGGCCATCTCAAAAGGCTCGACAACTGAAATAAAAATTTCAGTATCCAAGATAACAGAAAAGTTTCCTCTGTTTTGTGTTAGTGAGATTGTGCTGTTCTTTACCCTCTTCTCGTGGTTGGGGATTATACATCTGACGAAGTTGGGCTGGGTGTTGTGCAGCGTAGTCATGAGTTTGGCCAGGGACTCTTTGTAGAGTTGTCCGACTGTCCGGAACATTCCCTTTTTGGTCTTGGAGGCACTCGGCATTGAGCTATCGGACATCTTTGCAATTGTGTCAAGACCTACAACTCTGTCCGCTACGACACAGCAGGAAATTGTGTTAACACTCACTCCTTGTAAAGAATGCAGAGACATTATCAAACTGTTAACACTTTCAGAAATTCCAAATAACATCTTGAAATGGCTGCTTTATAATTTGTCCACATGCACAAACTTTGCTTAAACCCAAGAATAAGCCTCTCAGAGGTTGAGCTCACAATCCTTCCAGAGATCTTGCACAAACTGGCTAGAAGAGTTGTTGAGCAGTGACGTGACATTGTCATTGAGTGGGTCCATGTTCTTTGTCAGCCAGGATGTGGCGTTGTAGTCCACCTATCACACACAACATTTGGGCAATGGCGATACACAATGAGGACATTTCAAAAGGCAACTTTTTCTAAAAAGATGAGTTGGAAATATTTTAATATGAAGTAAAGTCCAGCCTCCTCACCTTTCCAGCGTAGTGCATGACAGAGAACTCTGTCTTGTCTTTGAGCTGTTTGGGCTTGCCGAATTTCACGTGGCCTCCTTGCGTGCTCATGAGCTTCTCCACAAATGACACATCTGTGGCTTTGGGGAACCAACACTCCTCATCCAGCAGAGCCAGGATGCCGGGTGGGTTGTTCTGCACAAAAGATGGAGCTAAGCGCTCATCCCATCATCAAGGCATCGAGGTTACAGGTCTTTGACTCACAGGTCTCTCGATGAGTTCGATACAAGGCTGCAAGTCGAGCCCGAAGTCGATGAAGTTCCACTCGATGCCTTCCCTCTGGTACTCCTCCTGCTCCAGGATGAACATGGTGTGGTTGAAGAGCTGCTGCAGCTTCTCGTTGGTGTAGTTGATGCACAGCTGCTCAAATGAGTTGTCCTGGAATGTAAAACGGGGTAGAGGAAACAGGGTTGAATCCAAATGACAAACACTCAAGACGGGGACTAATCTTGTAGTACTTCACAAGACTGCAACATTGGAACTATGTCTTCCTCTTACAAGATTGATGGAGTCACACTACTGGCCGAATATTAGGAATGGCATCAAAGTGAGATACGGACGCAGGAGCGGACTCGTTTGTCAGGAATGTGTGTGTACCTCGAAGATTTCAAAGCCAGCAATGTCTAGGATTCCCAGGAATGATGCTCCCTGGCGCTTCGTCTTGTCTAGGGCCTTGTTGACCCTTCCGAGGATCCAGCGGAAGAGACGCTCAAATACAGCTTTAGCCAGGGCCTCGATGGCGAAGTCAGCCTAACCAAGAAACGCAGATGATTCCTGATCAGCAAGCAGCTAGGCTGGTACGAAAAGTATGTTGTGTTTTCACAAAAAGAGCTGTACCTGTTCTTTAGTCTGTGCTTTCTGGACTACCTCTCTACCCACTTTGATTCGAGGCGTGAGGATGGCACGTGTGAAGTCTGTCACGTTGATGCCCTGCAGGTGACACACCTTCTGGGCAGCTAGAGGCAGAGAGAGGAACCTCTGTCTAATTCATCCATTCATCGACTCTACTCATTTGTGTTGTTCCATTCCCTCACAGTGCTTCAGATTTCCACATTTGCACCATAATGTTATCTCACCAGTGTTGTCTGGCATGGTGGCCTGTTCCTGGTTCCTCTCTTTCTTGAATTCAATGTTCCCGAGGTGCATGACGGTGGAGCACACCTTCAGGATGTCTGGAACGCAAGCGAGCAGACGGTTGGCAGGTGATGCATTTTATCACCACAAATCGCCTCCAGCTAATAGCATTAGCTTTAACTGGTCAGCTGTTTGGGTAGCTCACACTTGAAGGGGAGAACTTTTTGCTTGATAACATAGATTTGAGTGAATTTGATGTGATCCTAGATGGTACACAGATATTATAATATTACAATTACTGGGGGTCTGAAAAGTGTTTCATTCAGTGACAGTTTCATTTCCACCACGTTTCTAAATGATGATGCATCATTGATACCGATTCTGTCTTCATCAGTGAGGCCCATGATCGTCATGGCCTCCATGGTCTCCTCGTACATCTCGTCGTCTTGCTGGCCGGGAATCTGCACGTGGGCGGCGCTCAGGAAGCGGTAGTTACTGAAGGGCTCCAACAGAAGCTCCTCTAGAAACATGAGAGGAATGAGCAGACAAGAGATTTTGTTCATCCATAAATCTTCTCAGATACATTTGTGGATGAAATGACTCAGCTGTTACGGGACTATCTGCAGTTGCAGTAGCACGACAAATTAAGGTCCCCTAACACCTTTGTGAGGTCAGGTGTCCTATCTTCTTACCACGCAGTTTGTCCTTGGCACCAGCAATCATGTAGTAGAAGATGTGAAAGGCTCTTTCGGTCTTTGCCTGTCTGATACAGCGAGACTTCTCCAGCAGGTCTGACAATGGCAGTTAAAGGTTTTTGACAATCAAACCTGACAGGATGAGACACTTTAACGTCTATACAATAACTTGAAAGTGCAAAAACAAAACGTATCCAAGTAGCACACATCCAAACACATACAGCTGCGGAATGAAGGTCATGGCTAGCATTATCCATAACAGGTTTGGTTTTATATTTGGGTCAAATTCCAAAGGAACGTCATGCACCTGGACGCACACGTACTCACATGTGGAAGCATACACACAAACACAATTGTCTTACACAGTTTTAATACAGATGGCTGACTATGTTTTTTGGCACTGGAGTTTATGTGCAATGATCTAACTTGTGAGGAAACCTGTCTCCAGTATGGGCAATAAAGCGAAGAGATTATAAAAAAAACAACAACTCAATTTCAGGATACAGGTTTCAATGTTTGCTCCAACAATGTAGCCGGTCACATCAAAGTTGATCCGAATGAATTTACCCTGTGGATGAGAAGGAGAGAGAGGATGACTGCATGGCAAAGTGGGGCAATTAACTTCTAACAACCCTAAGACGTAATTGTTATCTGCTGCGGTTAAATCTGGACACCTGACTTACAAATCGAGAGGAGTTGTCGTTTTTGACAGTCTTGGCATTTCCAAAGGCCTCCAGGATGGGATTTGCCTGCAGGAGTTGCTTCTCTAGCTCCCCCTAGTGATGACAGTAATACACAGCATGGTAATGTAGCACGGGGCACAGCAGGTTTACTATTCATTAAAACACTAAAATGTAAATCTCTTTGGTTTCCGATACAGTTTCCGCTCAGTCTCCCCCGAGGGTCTCAACAGTTTGCTGTAATTGCCCGACTTGAAGTGGAGAAGGTGCTGGTGATGTGTCAACATCGTGAATGTCACATTATGACGAGTAAAATGAGGTGCTTGAATAATGAGAGCAGCATTTTGCCTGTAATTGAATGCTAATAATCTACTGATGAAGGCGGTTTTTGTTGCCAGCCAGACTGTAGTGTTTATGGGCCCTTGTGGTTGGGGAAATCAGCCAGACGTCCCCTTCACTTTGTGTTAAGATATGCTAGCTGATCAAAGGAGCTCATGTCAGCGTAGCATCAGGGTCAGGTGCTGAAGGCATCTCTCTGAAAAACACCCCGTTTAAACGAGCTAAACGATGCAGAACAGAGCGTCAGCGCTGAGAAAATATTTTGATTGCTGATGCGATGGAGTAAAAGGAAGACAGAGGAATAAGGTCATGATTAAAATCTCTCTTTGCTGAGGATACATTTGAAATTGTGTATTTCACGGTGCATGTTTTTCACTATTAATGAAAAGATACAGACCAGCTGATTAGATGCTGTTGAGAGTTGAGAGGCAAAGCAGAGGAAAGCTGCCCTGCTGACTTAAGTCGCTGAGGGATAGAATGGAAATAAAAGAGAGTAACAGCAGGAAAGCAAAATTGCCAGAGCATTTATCGATTCATTCATAAAAAACTCAACCCAAAAGACATATAAGAGGTAGAGTATAAATTCAAAATAGCCGCAGGAGATAATGGCAAGAGGGGGAAACAGGAGAGGGAGAATGAATGCAAGGAGTGCAGCCTCAGGATCGATCAATCCTCTTTATGTTTCGCCAAGGCCTGTCGTCGGATCAAAGTCTCCTGAGGACAAAGTATGACGGCAAACTCTCCCAAATAAACGCGAGCAGCGTTGACCCAAATACGAATCCTTCTGATATATGACCAATGTCAAACAAGCGCTTGTAAGCTGTCAAATTTACTCCAGATCTGAGTCGTGGTTCCATTCTGAGGCGCTTAGGTAAAGAGATTCTTTCGGATCCAGCTTGAGATAATAGGACGGGGCACACTTACGGCACGGCCAAGTCAGAGGACAACTAATTCAGGAAATGTGTGTCTTAGAAACTCCACACTGTGCAAAACCCAGAGATTCACTAAACTCAGCAGGAGCAAGAGAGCTAACTAGAAGAGTATGTTGTGGATGATGGGGGAGGTGTGGGTAGGGAGGTGAACATGTAATGTTGTTGGATAGGCAAAAACAGGAGATGGGCATGCTCACACGGTGCTCATTGGTCTGTCAGGGACCCTGTCACTGTCAGAGAGGCCTTGGGCTGACCTCTGCCGTCAGTGAAAGGGTGCGCAGAAGACACGGAAAGAAAATAAATCACACGATAAACCACGACACGACTACACATCACTACACAACTTTGGATATTTTGAGAAGTGACTGCGAGTCTGTATTATGTTTCAATTATCATGCAGCCCATACACATCTCTCCTTGACATATGTTGTGGTCAACACATTCAAGCTCCAAAACGGTTAAGACATGGTATCTTGGCCGAAGACCAGGGGTGTTAAGACAGTAATTAAAATGTTTTGGGTTTTTTTCTTTTCTCTCTAACTTGGTGACATTATCTTCCATGCATTTATAGCCTGACAACAAAACACAAACACCACACACAAAAACACACACTCCGAGCATTCCCCTTTACTCACGTAGGCCAACTGTGATCCTGATTGTTGCTATTTGGAGGAAATGGCGATAGCGTTAAACCGAGCAAGTTCCTAAACTCATCGATCGGCTCTGCCCTAAGAGTGAAGGAACTGTGTCCGAGCTTTTCACACGGCACCGTCTGTGCACACTTACAGCACTGCTGTCCTTCTTGCCTTTGTGCGAGGAGGCCACGACGGCCAGATACTGGATGACTTTCTTGGTGTTCTCTGTCTTCCCGGCACCAGACTCCCCGCTGTGGGAGCAGAGGGCAGAGAGACAAACAGGTAATCACCTCAGTAAAACCGAGCAGCTGTCATGTGGAGCTAAAATCTGCAGAAAATTGTCAGATTCCAAACATAGTTCAGTATCAGACATTGAATGTGCCATAACTTGTTGTGATTCAGTGGCTGCCTCCCATAAACTCCAGACGGATGACTTTTAATGTCACACTGACAAAGTTGACGACATATTTCAAGAATCATTTGAAAGGTACTTGGAAAAACATGTCCTCTCTCCAAGCAATGCATTAATTTGAGTTTTTCCACACAGCGAAACGTTTTTTCCTTTTTTCTCAACAGAGTGCAGCCTTGATCCTGCACACTTGCAAAGACGATGTTGAACGTTCCCAGACCTATCAGCCCGCAGTCCGGTGCAGGCACACGCGCTCAGACGTGGGTCCATAAAAGGCATGGGATGCACCAGGGCTCTGTCTTTGAGCTTGGCAGCTATTGGAGGGATCTTCTTAGTCTGTCCTTTTCAGGTCTGCTGAGGACAGACTGTTACCTTAGGCTGTTAGCCCTGAGTAAATAAAGGTGGGAGTAGTGTCTGCAAATGGTCCGCCCAGCGACAAATCTTTGTCACGCCTGGACATTCGCCACCCGTGGCTATTTTTCACCACCGCTGGTTGGGACTACTACACAGTCATACAGATGGAATGCAATAATATGGAAAACTGTGCACATGTAGCGGTCCGTGTCTGCACTCACTGCGTCTCAGGGAGGGAGAATGCAGACCAGCTACACAGGTTTTGGTACACATATTAATTCTCAGCTAGGGAAACTGGTGACCCTAACCATTTGAAATGTCACCATCTTGAAAATGGATTTAGTCGCCCGCTGAATATTTCCCATGGCTGGGGACTCAGTGGTCCACAAACTGAAAGTGCCGGTGGAAAAATAGGTGTTGCATGCGAAATATGTAACTTTAAATATTTTCTAATAAATAACCGAAGACTTTTGCTCTTTGATAAAGAACAGAAAAAGAGGAATTTTATACCGATAATATCTGAGTCAATGCTATCATCATTTGTCCATTTCTACTGGAGGGGGCACATCCATGACACCTTTGATACCACATTCATATGAAACCCACACCAGTGGCTCAGAGATGTTAAGAGAGCTGATAGATTATGCTTCAGGCAACAAAATGTATTGCATCTAGCGTAATTGAACACATACACACAAGAAAATGTCTGACATGGCATTCCATGCACTTCACCAGAAACTTTCTCCCATATATGGCTCCACAGCCATGCTAAGGTTAAACCCAGGCTTTAGTCCAAGCAGGAAAACACGCTCCTCACATCAGCTTCATCTACCAAAACGCCATGGTTTCTGCTTTGGCCTGTGCGTCAGATTCATTTTAATGCAATTCAAAAGAACATTAGAGTGAATATTTCCTCCATCATTAGGGTTTGCGGGAACAATCCTGCCTGACGCATGCTCACCCAAACTATTAGGAAATTAATAAGCAGAGAGGCTCTCCACTGATAAGAATACTACAGAGAGTTGAGATAATGGTCTGATGGATCAAAGGAATTCGCAGCGAGAGCCTGAAGCAGTGAGGAGGAGTCCTTCCTCTCATTTTCCTTAACCGTCCCCCTACACACACTCCACATGACACTAAGCAGCAACATGCTACTGTTGACTCAGCTTATATCAAAGAAGAAAAAATGCATCTCTACGTAAAGATCTACAAAGACTTTCATACTCTGTGCTGCAGGTGCATCTCGGTGTGACACTCTGGCAGCAAGTGAATTCCAGATGTTGTGGTTTCAAAGGAAAATCTATTTATTCTACCTTTATTTCAATGATCTATGTCAAAAAAACAGACAAAATGGAGCAGACATTGGGCGAGATTATCTTGCTGTCCTATCGGGACGCAGGATTCATTTCCTGACTGTGGATGTGAGAGCACGAGTTCAGTACCATTGCAGTGCAGAACGACTGGGAGTTAATGCTACAGTATGACGCCATCACTCAATTTTACAAGAAGAGAGAACACAACGCAGATGAGCTGTCAAAAGAAAATAAAAAATTGTTCTCCAAATAATTGCGTGTGAACATAACAGATCTGCCATTTGTTTAACTCTGGAGTTTACACAACCATTGTGTAACTGTTCTCTCACACATACAGAGCCAGTCTTGCAAGAGCTCAATGGCCGGACATGATGTATTAATCTGATTAACAGATAATAAAGGTGTGTTGATGGGAGTTAGAAATGTACTTACGTGCAGAGGATGGACTGGTCTTCCCGATCTGTGGAGAGAAAGGCCCAAAATGTATGAAATGCAGTGAATAACTGAAACGTGATTTACCGCATACTAAGTGGTATCATTTATCAAATGTTTTAAGGATCGAAACACTTTCATTGCCAAAATAAACAGAAATTCAAATGCGTGTGGATGCCAATTTTCTCCTTAACCCAACTGGCTGGGCGGTGACATTGAAGTTTGAAGCAAAGTTACAATTCTTCTCAATTTTGTCAACAGATACTTTGGTCCCAGTGTAGTTGTTCAATAGTCCCTTTATCCAATACATTAGACATACTACAAACTACACCAACAAATGCACTACACCTCAAGTGTTTTTTCCTCCTCTTTTTAGGGAGTTTGCGGTTAGATGGTGTGGGGCTTACTTATGGCTCAGGGCCAATGTAAGTACCGTTCCATTAAAATTACATCATCCATATATCTCCGTGCAACACACACATACATCATACCCCACACACACGACCCTGGGGCTTTTCTCCGGGGAAAGACTCAATCTAGTGTTGACCTTGACTTTAACTGCACCTCGGGCGGAGGAGTAACTTCACGAAAAGGGAGACTTTCCTTGGCCTGGAGAGACATGTAATGCCTTTAAAATACTTAAACTTGAACAATGACATTCAACTGAGAATGTTCTGAAGACTGACTCATGAGGACATTTGCCAAAAATACCCTGTTACTATTGTGCCCAGTCCATTTAAGGGTATTCTGCTTCTGTACCTCTATGATAGAAACTGTCATTTCTAGCTATTAATAATGAACGAATATGAACTTATCCTTGAACCTGTTTTTTCATTTTTTTATCATACCTGTTCATATCAATGCTGCATACCACAATACTACCGAGATGGTATGTGTTTGAGAGGACGACTCAGCGTTGGTGTGGGATTTCTTCTGCCTCCTTCAGTCATAAACCCCATGTGGCTCACCCGGAGCACCATCCAGTTATGCAGAACACACTCATTACACTGAACAGCACCTCCTCCTCCTCCTCCCCTATCCTCCTCCGCCCCAACCGTAACTGGTATGGTTGCTATTTCTCAGAACTTGGCTGGCTCAGTGGCTGTTGCACAGGTTCCATTCCTTACGCGCACGCGCTCCCCTGCGTGCACACACATACACACGCACAAAATGCAGGCCATTCCCTCTTTTCACTTCCTAATTAAGGCAGATGCAGAGAGAGAAGGGGGGTGCTGGGAAGGCGGCCTGCAGTCAACTAGCCTGTGCTGTGAGCATTTGCACCACATCCAAAAACAACTCTGACACCAAACTCACCCCGAGACCCAAAGGCAATTGGAGTGATATCAGATGCAACTATCAGTGCGGGGAAAACATGAATTTCAACTCCATCCACAGGCTGTAACACAGTATCCCTAAGCTGTGTCAACTGCAACGAAACAAAGCGGCGCAAACAACTCTTCACTCACTTTGAATAACTGTAAATAATTGGATATAACTTATCATCTATCATGATATCTGTTAGTGCCGTGACATGTTATGCAGTTTTATCTGTTTCCATCACAGACGACGGCAAACATTGACAGATGGGATGCGAGCCAGGCGGGAGGGGAAATGGTTCAAAGCAGAGAGAACCTCCAGCGGTCATATGATCTTCTTGTAGTCACGCACCACTGCCACCCTAATTGTGAGTTTTCCGTTGAGATGAACACAGAGTATGGAACACCGAGAATATCGGATCGCACAAGTTTCCATATCATATAAATCTGCATTGATGCCACAACAATAATAACCCAACAGGCACACTCAATCTGCCAACTTGTGGTCTCAACCTGCCACTGCGATTAGCGTCTAATATGCAAGATGTGTCGGGCTTATCAATTAAGTGTACTTTCTAAAAAGCATTTTGAACATAGCATTCTTTGAAGTGAGTGTTCCCTCTTTTGCTCAATCTTTGCGTTTGCGGAGAACTTTATTACCTTCCTCTTAATGGCTTGTGTGTCTCTTTGCTGGTATTCTTGTCTAGTGGCTTTTCTAACGCTTGGAAACCTTTACTTTACCTTTCAAACTTGAAACCTGAGCATAGAGGATCACGTACACAACGCTGCAAATGTCTAATTTGTTTAGTCTGAGATAAATTCACGCAGTGTCCCAGGACCGTCTCCGTCAAACTGAGGCTCTCCTGGCACTTACTGGACATGACTTGACTTGTTGTGCACGGAGGATGTGAGATCCCGGAGATACGCCATGACGTCTTCATGTGGTTTGGGCTCTAAACAACCTCTGGCGTATTGTTTACTAATAACATTACATTTACATATCACAGCTGTAGCTGCAACCTCAGAAAGGTCTAAAAGGTTGATGAAAGCATTGTGCCAGTACACAGCTACAGCATAAAATCCACTATGCAATATATGCAACGTGGCATCACAAAATATTCAGACTTTGACTCTAAGTTGTCTCTCTCATTAAACTTCCTCCGTACTATTGTGCTATTGTTTCTTTGTTGCCGATGCCTTTTGCTGAATGTCCACAACTGGCCCAGTGGCCTAATGGATAAGGCATCAGCCTCCGGAGCTGGGGATTGTGGGTTCAAGTCCCACCTGGGTCGGAACTGGGAGCGAATTTCTTTATTACGATTGTGAGCTCATGTAGTCGTCAATAATCTGTTTGTCTAACTTCAATAGCTCTTAAAATACCAAGGAGGAGCAGCATCCTGTGAGGAGACATTTGGATGTCAATATTTGCCTTTTCCTGTAGCATCCTGGGAATGGCACGGATGGCATTAAGGCGTTGCTGAAGCAGAACTTGTTTTCTTGAGCAAATTTTGCAGGATTCTGGCATTGCAGACAAGAGTGCGTGAGAAAGCGGAGAGGTTGCAATTGCAAACGTTTAACTTTGCAAGCTTGATGTATGTGCTGAAATGTGCAACTACTCATACTTAATCGTGATTAAACAGCGATGTATCACAAAAAAATTACAACTGGTAATTGAAGAAGGAATGAAGACACATAGTGGTATCGTAGTTTCATTATTCTTAAGTATTTCAGAGTATCTCCCATATTCCTCTGTATTACTGGTTGAGTTCTGTCTTTGCTATGTTACTTTTGCACTGCTACATCAGTAGATCAATGGATCAATGGACCTTTTCTACTCTACACCTAGTGGTGAACTAGTGACACTGCTCCAAATGTTGGTTGTGATAGAAAGGAAATATGCAGACCTATGTATCCTAAAGGCGGTTGAGTGATTTTTGTTTTCCTGATCTTTGAGGCATCTACCCCGGGCAATTTTAGGAAACAAAGCGGATGTCTACATATTAATATAAAAAAAGCTACAGGCTAAAGTGAGCTGCGTGTCAGCTGAGAGTCTTGAACCGCAGGTACCTCCCACGTCTCTGAGGAGGGAGGAGATGGAGGAGGTGGGTAATCCTCAACATTAAACTATACTTTCTGTCATGGCAGGTTTTCAAATCTCCACAGAATGCCTTCCTGTTTAGAGGTCCTCAGCAAAATAACCTCTCCGTAGTGACTCATCAATTCCGTGGAGAGAAGAAAAAAAGCCATTCAAATGCTCCTTTCATAAGCCATCCGAGTCTATATTAAACAAAACAATGATGTCTGCTTGCCAGGATGGAGTTATAGAGAAAATCACAGACCGGAGGAGAATAGAAAACTGTAATTGAAAAGGTGGAAAATGAGAATGAGGAAGGGGGTTGGTAAAACAGGAAATACTTCACTGCCCTCCACCCATCACTCAAGTCCTCTGAGAGAACACCGAGACATCCTCACGTCAACATGAAATCCAGTGGGCATGACCCAGGGAGCCTCTAGAAACAATTTCTGTGGGAAAACAGCTTTCCTAAATTTAAACCATGGCTGGTTTGTCGGACATTTGCTGTGCAAACAAGGTTTTACCATCAAAAAGAAATCACATGGTTGCATTCAACAGCCAGATCATGGAGGGCTGCCTAACTGTGCCATCCCCACAGAAATGTCTGATATTTGAAGGTAAAAGAACGATGCAACAGCAATAATTACAGAAAACCAAGGTCAATCTAGAGGTTTCATGTCTGAGGCAGAGATGAAACCAGGCTTGTCATCGTCACCTACAGCGTGGGTCTAAAATTCTTACCTTGCATCATGTTTCTGTAAGCATTATCGGTGATGGAGTAGATGTGAGGGGGGACTTCATGGCGTTTCTTTCCTTTGTACATGTCGATGATCTTCTCTGAGTAGATGGGCAGCATTTTATACGGGTTCACCACCACACAGAACAGGCCGGAATACGTCTGAGGACACACAGCAAAGGTGATGTTAGGGCAGGTATGTTTCCCAAGACTGAAAAATGTCAAAATGGGAAAATGCAGCACAAGAGTTGTTTTTGAAAGCCTGGAAACAAACCCCTCTGGTTTCAAGATGGCCGTCGCTTTACCTGAGCCAGAATAGGGGCTGGTGTAAGATTGGGACTTAAGATTTTTTATGTAGTTCCACAGGTACCTTTCAGTTTTTTGCAGTGGTAGGTATGAGAAATCAGCGATGCCACCTCATTTCTGCAAGATGGTGTATTTATCCTGGTGGGTGTTGCATACTCACGTAGATCAGCCCAGAGAAGTATCTCTCACGCAAGTTGTGTAACACAGAGGCCTCGTTCAGGCAGGTGAGCTCAGCCATGTCCTCCACCTTGCTGAATTTGGGTGGGTTCATCTTCTGGATGTCGTCCTTGTTGACGGTCAGTTTCTTCCCATTGTCGGCGAGCACCACCAGCACCTCATCGCCGTGCTCCTCTTTGATACTCGCAGCCTCGAAGCCGTGCTTCTCCGACGGCACCCACACCAGCTTCTTGGCCGACCAGTCTGCCTGCGCCATTGGGCTGTTGAGGGAGTCTTTGTCCACAAAGAGGAACTTCTCATCCTCGCTTGAAGCCTTACTGGACATCTTGGGTTAAAGACGTGGGCCAACTATAAAAACAAAGCAAATGGAAACAAAAGATAAGGAGGAGGGGAAACTAGAAGAGATGTAGAGAGAGAGGGAAAGCAGCGACAATGAAGGGAAATTAGGATGGAAATATGAGGGCAAAAGGAAGAAAAATCAAGGGACATTGATTGAAGGGGCGATAATTCGGTGCAGTGTCGCTTGATGAAAACAACTTGTCCCGGATGAAAAAAAAAGTGCTGCTGGCAGAATAGCTGCACAGCATTTCTGGCAGAAAACCACGATGTGCAGAGATGGTTGTACACTCCGGTAAGTCAGGGGCGGCTGTGACTCAAAGAGTTAATTTGGTTCATCTGTTTGGGGAGTTCCAAAGTCCTGCCATTCTCACAGACCTCCACTCCCTCTCGGCACTACACTTTCACACACACACACACACGCACGTACGCACGCACACACACAAACACGACACAAGGGAAATGCTCTCAAACAGTTCCCGTCGCTCATTTATAGAACTGATCACACTGGCATACAAGATACACTCCACACGAAATCTGCTCTCCAAGTGAAATTCTTCCAAAATATCCTCACATCATCTACGTGCACGACCCTTTCAGCGGTCAATCACAAGTCGTAGGCAGAGCTGACAACATCCTTTACTCTCCCTCTCGCTCTCCCATGGTTTCCCCTCTCTCGCTCTCTGCTGCGCTACGAGGCTCGGGTCTCGTGCTGTGATGACCATATAAGGGCCGCTTCTCTGGAGCACCACTCTTTTCTGTGGACCTAAACAGCGAGGCAAGTGAACTCCCAAACAAAGCCCATATAGGGAATAGTATGTCTCTAGTCAGTCTTGTCGTTTACGCCAAAATGATAACAGAGAGGCAGAGCGCCTGAGGGGGGCCCAGGACTTTGATACACACGCTTCATCGCGCCGCGAGCAGCTGACGATGCAATGGCTCTTTAAATGCAAAAAAACCCACAACAGACTACCGTACATCTACGTTCTCAACAAGCTGTGATTTATGTCCAAATGAACAAATACCTAAATATACACACATACTGTATGTATATGGTATCTGAAAAAACAACAGCAGTGGATGCACTCGAACTGTTTGATGAATATTTTCTCAGCTAGGATGACATATTAGTTCTTCGATTACACACAGTGGGCTGCTCAATTGAACAGATCGTTACTTCTCCCACTCCATCAGTCAGACTGGCACATATTTAAATGGAGTGGGAACTATGCAGAAAAAACCTCGCCGAGCCTCCTGAGAAAGCCTGTAAAACGCACCCCTGGGACTGGCCAAACCAAACCACCCAGAAACGACTGGAAGTTATTACATAAATATTAACTGGAGACATTTCCTATTTGTCAAAACTTAAAAGTGCGGTTGAAGGACCCGCACACTTCCAAAAGAGGGAGCAGCCTTTCTTTCCCCCAAGAGGAATGCCCCTCTTCATGGCGCAGACACAGCCTTGCCACCCACCTGAGACTATGCACCCTCACACACTCCTAGATTCACATTCATGAGTTGATACCATACAACTCTGACGCAGTCTGAACCTGCAACAAGAGTGTGTGTGTGTATGTGTATGCGTGTGTATTTGGGATGTCCGATATTGTTTTTTTGCCGATATCCGATATTGTCCAACTCTCAATTTACCGATACCGATAACAGCCGATACCGATATGTGCGCAGGTAAACGCTTCAGGAGCGCATAGGTACTATTTCGGTGTAACGCAAGCATTATTTTATTTTTATCGGTACCGAAATTATATTTTTATGCTAATATCGGGTCGATAATATCGGTGGGCCGATATTATCGGACATCTCTAGTGTGTATGTATAGGAGGGGTGGTAACTCAGGGGGGGCCACACTGCCTTGTGTGTTTGCAGATGCATGGGGAGGACGGACGGGGGCGGTTGATCCTGCAGGACGCATCATACGCCAACTTGCTGTATTACATTGAGTCGAGGTCTCACGGACGCCTGGACCGGCCCCACACCGTCCACGCTTCTTGGGCGACAGGCGCGCGACTGTTACGCGCTAGACAAGCAGGAAGATGTATTTTGGAAAGTCTCTGTGAAACAATAAACTGCTGGAAATCCTGCCCAAGAGAACATCTGACCCGTCCAGGCCACAGAGTGCGACCTATTGGGACGGCGTGACTGAGATAATTTCCTGTTTGGGCAGTTTTACAGACTTTCCCATAAAAGATTCCCCTTTACACGAGGCACGAGTAATAAAAAAATAATTATCAGAAATATCAGCATGACTGCGTCAGTCCGCCCTGGCTGAACTTACAGAGCTTTAGAGGGGTGGTGAGGCCTCAATTTTATCAGCAAAAGCAGACAGCGCGAACGCTACTATGTTTGTCAAGCAGGAAACACTGCAGAAAGAATAAACTTCCTCTTATTTCTAATTTGATGCGGAGAGGAAAACAATGGGACCCAAGAGCTTCTACAGTTACATGGGGAAGTGTTTTATTCACATATGTGGCGACTGTCCGAGAAATTAGAAGATGTGCAAAATCAAAAGCTCGCTGCACAGTGTTACTTTCACAATGTGAACTGGATGGACATCACATGTTGATAGTCTGCATCGCTCCTAATATCAACACAGTATATACAGTATATTTGAATGAGTTCACAGCAAAGACAAAACTTTCAACGAACATCAGGATGGACGTTGGTGAGCATGTAAGCAACAACTTTCAAGGCATGACTATAAAATCTGAATTCCTCCTTTCCAGCTCAGCTTGCGTAAAGTGCGTCGCCGGCAAGTGCATCCAAACCTCAGCACCATGTTGCGGTGAGAAAGTTTATACTTACATGGCGAGTGGAAAGCTGTAGGTGGAAGTTTCGGCTTTACAACGTTTGGATATGCGGTATTCGGCGCTTGCGAGATACTCCAAAAATCAAACAGACCAAGTAACCAAGATAAATACGAGACTAAACATTTAAAGTGCGCCTCCGGGACAGGGGCGGAGACCGAGAGAGGAGACCGGGCCGTCTCCTCCTCCGCCATAGCGAACAGCATCCATTAACGGCGCGGAGGAGGACGGGCATGCGCAGTGGGGCGGCAGGTGTGAGCGGGAGAGGGATGAAGGGAGGAGTGAAGGAGTGAAGGAGGTAGGGAGGACAGGAGAGAGGGAGGGAAACAGGAGAGAGGGGGGAAGGAGGAGAGGAGAGAGGGGGGAAGGAGGAGAGGAGAGAGGGAGGACAGAAGTCTTCACGTCTTCTCGAACAACAGTGTAACTCACCTATCTATCTATCTATCTATCTATCTATCTATCTATCTATCTATCTATCTATCTGTCTGTCTGTCTGTCTGTCTGTCTGTCTGTCTGTCTGTCTGTCATTTTATCTATCTATCTATCTATCTATCTATCTATCTATCTATCTATCTATCTATCTATCTATCTATCTATCTATCTCCTAATGTGTCACTTGGAACATAAAACTTGTTTTGTCAGTCGACAGTTTTGTTAAGTTGACATGTTTCATTTTATTGGTCGCTCTGTGCATATTGAATTTGTCTCCACACCTGTGCCTTGTCACGCGCCTGCTCGTGAATAAACACATCTCATTCCTAATATTTCCGCAACGGACTTGAATCCAAACTGCCAATAACAAATGGCATTCAAGCACATCCCACAATTCCTCTTGGATTGTGACCAAGATGTCATCGGATGCTGTTAAACTGGTGTGAGCCGGTACGATTCCATACCAGGTTCTTCGCTTTAAGGAGTGTGTTCTGCGTTGATTCCAACCCCGCACCTTGTAAAACGACAGTGCACGTTGCGCAATGGGCGCCCACTCCTGTTAAGGAAAATTAGCTGTCTTGTGCGCAGGAATCCCCCCTGCAGGAGAGATTCCCCCTGCGTACGTCAAGGGGATGACTGCGCGTCTCTGTGTGTGTCTTCGATCATTATTCACATCACATTCC
>OMPJ01015138.1:0-30714 GCA_900312935.1 Carapus acus | reverse complement strand
TATCGTCCCCCCCTCCACCCCTTCACCCGCCCCATCCTTACTCCTGCTGCATCCCTGCTGTTTCCAAATGCTTCCCAATGGAACCTTCTATATAAGGACTGGGTTCTATTTGGCCCAATAAATCAAGGCGCTGGTTGATAGCTGGGGCCTGTTCTGTGCCACCAGCGCAGCACAGGAGCGCCGGTATGTGTGTGAAAACATGGCCGACCTCGGCGTTCCCCTCTGTCCAACATCAAGGGGGCGGGAACCGATCGATGAGCGAGGGACGGGGTGATGGAGAAAGTGGGGAAACTGAAAGAGGGGTGAGGGAGAGAGGAGGGGAATGGAGGGCCGCAGAGGAGGAGGAGGGTGTAAAAGCAGGAGATACACTGAACAGAGAGTTTGCTGTGTGTGCCATATAAGGACAGCGGGTCCGTGTGGAATGGCTGCAGCTTTCTGAGTTACTTTTGTGGAGAGGACAGATAATCAGCTCAACATCCGATGTCTAAATATGGTCCTCAATCAATATCATGGTGCGGACACCTCTACCTCTGAGGTGAAATTATCTTTATTCACCAGTGTACAGTATAACTACGATATGTTATAATGTTATGGCTCATGAGCAGGACACCGTTCCGTCTGCTTGGGGGGAGTGGAAGACGCAGTTTTCAGTTTCTGTTTGTTTTCAGCAGAGTCGCAGGTCATTTCACAGAAAACGTTTGTATCAGGCATTTACTCTCTGAGCACATTCCCAGCCAGCCTGTCACATACCCTGCTTGTTTGACGTATTGAGCGACACGCAAGGAGCCTGGAGAGCTACCGCCTCAAGCTTGGAAGGGAGAAGCTGTGCTGTGCTGCCAAAACCAGTTTACCCTCAAGTTTTGCCAAAATCCTCTCCCCCCCCCCTGCTGCAGAGGCAACGGAGCACAATATCCGAGCTGCTCTGCAGGGCAATGAATAAAACTTCGAAAAGTTCACTTTGACAAGGGGGAGGTGGGAGCGGACTTGAACAAAAACTCTCACCGACAGATGAGTAGATACACTGTGCGGTGGTCAGTGAATGTCTCAGCACTCCCGTCGTCTCATTTAATCTACATTTCGTACCGATGCACATCAGTATGGCTCATGTTTGCATTGCCAAATGCAGTAAGTGGTGCCTACTTGGCTTATAGGGGGAAAAAACTACACAGTTAAAATACATAAATCATTAGAAAGAGATGCCTATCATATAAACTGGATTACTCAAAGCCATACATGGGCATTTATTAGTGAGAAAATAAAGTTTAAGGATATGTTTGACCCTCTTGGAATGTAATAGCATTCTAATTTGAGACAGGGTCCAACATCAGTTTACTGTGGTGGACTCAAAGACAACTTCATCCAATACTATTTATACGGCAGTGCCTCCTTAAGACAACAACTTTATACAGAGGGGAAAGCTACCTAGCTTTGGGCGGACTGCCACCTGAACAATCAGTCGCCATGTTGGACTCTTCTCTGCTTATATAGCCATTTCAAGGGAACGCTCATATGAGGTGCCAACAAACGAAAGATGCTGGAGGGAGCACCACTGCGGGCAAATAAGGTCTAGTCCAAAGCTGACATGCAAATTCATGTCAATGTTTTCCATCATTGGCTCACCTACGGCTCTGTTTTCTGTGGGAATGTGAAACAAGGACGCTCCTATTATCTTCTTGGTTCGGGATAGGTACACAGCATAAAAACGAACAATCTGCCTCTCACGTCCCGTGCTGTACTTGCAACTCGGACCTGTTGTACATTCAGCACAGCAGGCCCACGTGCTGAACAGCAATCCTGCGCGATTCAGCATGCGTAACTAGATAGAAGGATTAAGGGACAAGTTCCATACAAAATCAGTTCCGGAAAGTAGCTGGTTTAAGTGGCGTGAGATAAGAATGTCAGGCTCCCATAAATGGTGACGGAGGATGTGAGATGTTGGAAGTTCTGGCCGGTTATGGGAGATGTTCGTCTGACCTGTTGTGGCCTAAGCAACATATGGTGGTTATTTACTCAAATCTTCGTCCATATTGTTGTTGCTGATGGCGTGGCAAAGTTTATTTAAAATGTTGAAATTAAGGGCAGAGCATGGAGTATTGCTTGAGGCTTTGTTTTCATGCATAATAAGTACATAAAGTAAGAAAAAGGTTAACAGCAGCGCTCATTCCTTGATGGGAGAAAATGTAGTTTAGCTTAATGTACCGTTATATGTGATATCAAACGTATTGTAGATAGATGATAGTCAGGTTTTATGGGGTAAACATTGCTGGACAATGGCGAGATAATGACGATAATCATGATTCAGTACAAGCTGAAAAAAAACACAATGGACTGTTTTATTACATATCATCAATTTAGTTCAAATTCGCACGGAATCACTCACTCTCAACAATGGCTGCTTTGAGTGTGTTTCCACATTCAGTGCTGTAGGCATCACAAGATGAAAGAATTACATTATTCTGAGCTGCAGCAGAACATGCGCAAGTAAACAGATGAAGGCTAATACAGGCCAGACTTTGGGAGAAGCAAGATATATTTGTGTCGGCAATATTTCCAAAGGATAAATATCGTTTGGAGATATTGCTGTAAAATACTATCTCCCCCTCCTTTGGCTGCCCACTTTCCTTTCCTTCACGATGGAAATGTTATGTTATTGCTACCACGACAGTTGTGAAAATAAAGTAAAATGAAGGAAGTGAGAGAGGGACTCTGTGCCCTGTCTACAGCTGTCACTGCAGGACACATGGGAGAAAGAAGTGCAGAAGAGAGAAGGAAAAACAGCGAGGAGGAGGATGTGCATGGTGGGCTGCTGTGTCTTTAATTCACTTTAAGGACAAACAGATGGATTAGCCATTACCCAGCATAAAATCTTTTAAATGTTGTGCACCTCAAGGAGGATATTTAGTGGAACCTTGTTTAAGCCGTTCCTGTCCTTTCACATCCTCAAATCAAAGGAAAGTCACTTTTAAAGATAAATTCAATAGGTAATATGTTTATCCTCTGAAAGCTAAACCAACAAATCGCGTAAAAAAATCTGTCTCCAGAACTATTTTGGTGCCTTGGAGCTAAACCTCCCTGAGCTAACTCCTGTCCTCACAGAGCACCCATCAGCTGTGTTTTCCTCACGTTTTGATATATTTTTCACCAATATTTGCTGTTACTTTTGGAATTAAAGCAGCTTCTTAAATGATTGTTCAAAGCTCTTACATGTTATCTCAAATTCACTTTGTTCAAGTTAAAACAACAGTGTTAAAAACTGAAGGGGGGAGTTGTTCGTCACGCAGACCACATATGGCTAGGGAACCAATCACTTCTGCTGTCTTCAAGCTGCTTGGGCTGCCACCGTGTGGACTTGGACAAAACAACACTCTACATGCTGGCTCAAGATAATAAAAGTATTTGGTTTTGAAACTCAAAAAATATGTACATCGCATCTGAGAAAAAAACGTATGTTCCTACTGAGCTAAAAAGAAGAATCACATTGTTAAAATGAAAAAACAAAAAAGAAAAACAGTGGAATCACTGGGGAATAATGACCTTTGTCATTTACATTTACAAAAACTGTACAGGCATGCAGTCATTTGCCTTAATGATGTGGACAGGAACCTCTCGGGGTGATGAATGAAGATTTTCCCATGAAACTGTGAAGGCCAATGAGATGATGTAAGAAAATGTGCAATCCACCACAGTGCCAAAGGTGCCAAGGGTGCCAAAGGGCGTCTGCAAAGCTTCGCAACTTTAGTCATTAAGTCCGCGGTCTGTGGTTGTGGCAGAGGAACCAGGTGGCACCACGGTTCCCCAATGAAACATCCCCCTATTATCACTGCTGCTCAGGAAGTGTGACAGCAGGCCATAAAGCAGAGGCCTGAAAAGAGATTTTATTCAGCGTGACATTATGGAAATCATTCCTCCACAACATTCTGTAACTCTATGCTGCTGTGTTATAGAGGTCAAATGTGAAAAACTTGAATTTGAAGAAAGAACGACACACATAAAGCCACATAATGTCAAATATTGAAACATGCCTTCCACTATGTCAAGAACAAGACTGATATTGATTCACTAACTACTTGCAGTATATACTCACACAGATTTGGAGTTGATGTCCTCAACTACTTTAAGCTCATCCGCCAAGAACTGTCTGTCCAGAGGAACCTCTGGTTGGCCCGATTCTGCTTAAACAATAAGCAAATTAATTTCTGTCAATGAATGTTCATTTCAAAACTTGCGATGAGAACATCATGGAATGTTTAGTGTCTGTGGCCTTTGCATTGTCAGAGACACCACAGCAACAATCTTCCACAAATTTGAGGACCCTGGAGCTTCATGAGGCACAATTCACACAAAATCCCCATTAAAGAGGAGAATAAAACTGTGGTAACCTCGGGGAGAGTAACACAGGAGAGATCTCTCTCTCCAAGCACTGACAGATGTGGAGGAGAAGATGTGTGTGTTGGATAAAACAACACTTAGCTTATCAATAGCTATGATGCACAACAGAAATTAAACTATTCTAAATGAGAACTAGCATGAGTATCACCATACAGGCAAATGGCAGAGGTGTCAAACTCTGGCGTAGGATCATATCAAATGTTGTATTGGAGCTGGCCCTCAAATATAGCAAATACTTCAATGATTCCCACCTGCATGTATGCAGGAGACACAGCTTTAGAAAAGTACTTTTCTAAGCAGAAAATTACAAAAAACTCTTACCTTTGACTACCATATTCTCTTGCTCAAGCGCCCTTACACAAGATACTGAAACCTCCTAGCTTTAGCACCAAGGTATTCAAAGACCAGCCTAAGCCTTGCAGGCAATCGATCGCCAGCATTATCATAGATAAGTACAATTGTTGTTATAATGAAGAAACATGCGTAGTACAAAAACAAAACAGAGGGGCGTAAACATTGCGCATGCGCACCTAGGTATGTGAACACTCGAGTCCGCTGGGGTTGTGGGAACGTATGTTTATAAAACCACATCACACTACGTGCATGTTGAAAGAAATTAGCCTTATTGTTACAATTAAGCTATGTTCCCCTCGGAACGAGATGTTTTCCACCCACCTGCGGTAAGCACGGAGGCGGTGTACATGTACTTGTTGAAGTGCAGGTACTCCCGAATCAGTTCGTTGATAAGCAAGTTTTCGTGAGACAGCGGTGGACGCGGCTCACGTTTGTCCTCGAGGACGCTGAACACCTCGGCTCGAATCCGAGCCTTGATCTGACCCATCACCCTTCGAGACTCCAACGCGTCCCTCACAGCTGTAACGTAGACCAGAGAAGCATTAGGTTGGGCGGGTTAGCCGCGCTTACACCGAGGAGGGAGCGGGAAGTTTGGGCAGTGTCCCCGCTGCATGTCTCCACCGTGAGTGTCTGAACGTGTGAATGACGAAGTACGACGAGTTTAACATGGAAAGGGTTCGACAGAGACATCGAAGACATCACGTTTTCCCCAAATACGAAAAAAATTACAACGCGAATAACATATCGAGTTCAAAACAGACTGCTAGCTGTTAGCTGCTGCAACTGTTGGTTGCGTAGAAAGTCGCTAGCTGTCTGGAAATTCGTTGAATTGCGGGGGACGGGTTGAAACCCGCAGACAAGTATGCATGCAATTGTTTGCATTGTTATTTCATCTAAGGAACGAAATCTAACAAAAAGTGAAAGCCTCTTACCGGACTTCAGATCATTGACGGTCGCCATTGCTACAAATGTAAACACGGAGCCGTGGTGTCTCGTAGTCTGCCCTCTAGTGCTAAGATCATATATTACATGTGCTAAATCTTACTATGGGTCTGTCCATCTGTCCGTCTGTCCGTTTGTCTGTCCGTCTGTCTGTCCGTCTGTCTGTCTGTCTGTCAGTAGAATCTATAAGAGGGTTATTGTATTCTCTTATGCGATGTGTCAGGCTATCTATAATATCCTATGGGTGTGGCTGCCACAACACCTCCCAGTCAGCACCAAAAAAGTCCCTTGACGTCTCTTGGGCCTCATCGGTCCATCTATTTACATATCTGGTGGCTGGGAGTTGTTGACTTCCCATTAGTGTGAAAATTGGGCGAACATGGGCCACGTTGTGGTCTAAGTTGCCTGTTGAGGGGAGGGGTGAGGAGCTTGAAGCCCATTTTGTGCTCGCCTGCAGCAAGTCCAAAATTCTATTTTCACCATAGGTGGCACTGAATTAGTGGGTGAAGGTGGGAGGCAAGATTCATGTCTACACATATGAGAATATGAACCTCGAGGTGCGATATCTGCAGCTGGGCCACAACAGTGTGCAGGGGCCTGCAGTCCACTGCAGCAACAGGTGATGATATGAAAATGGTTACAGAGCATTCAAAATTTATGTGGTACTTTATGGCAGTTAGTTCGTCCTGAGTTCTACAGGATGGACACCCGTGTCATGCATGATATGCACCGGATTGCACGTTAAGTCAGTGTGTATGTCCTCGCGATGTGTATGCTCTGTATGTTTCCAGTAAATCACAATTATCATTGATGAAATCATAATAAACCAGTGATTTCAAATAACATTTTATTATCCAGCATGATGTATGGAACAAACAGTACATTAACAATAAATGGTTGGTCAAAAATGAACAAGCTTGTTATAAAAAAGTATAAATATAATCCTTAAAATTTCAAGGACACTTAATACATTTTCTCATTTGACATAAATAAACTATAGGGCTTCTCTGAGAGTATATTGTCTAAACCAGTAAGACAAAATCAACAAATGCCTTTTCTTTTTGAAAAGTAAATAGGGTTTCCTTGAAGTGGGGGCACGGGGAAATGCTTATTTCCAGTTTGTTATGTCAGCACCAAGTGAACAATACTGATTTTCTCTGCACTTGTGTATGGCCTGAGATGTTTGGCAGAGACACAGGGACAAATTTGCACACAGACTTATCACCATTGTTTTGATGAGGCATACTCCTCATTCATTGTGGTTTTTGCGACTGGTGACAGGTCAAATCTGACCAGCTAAGTCTCTATTGGACTGCTTTATATGTTTACACCGACAGAAATAAACAATGACCGCAACATAGTTGGACGTTTGCTAATGCCTTGGCTTGATTCGTGTTTTCCTCTATTCCCTGACATATAAAAACTCAAAATTAGCTGCTTGCTGCTCAGATTCTTGAGGCTGTGAAAACCTCACCTCTCCTCGTATATGCTGGTTTGAACCTTTCCGAGGTTACTGTGTCAGAGTCTATCCTGTCCCAGTTTCTGCTGCAGGAAAACTGACTTGCATCATATTCCAATTACAAAATTGCCTCATCCTCTGTTTATACGGCTAAAATGTGAGTAGACTTCATCACCATTTAAGCCTGAGATGACATAAAAACTCATCATGTGCTTTTTAAACACTTGAATGTAACAAAACTATAAAAATACCATATCTCCATTCAAGAAGAGAATGAAAATCTCTAAGATTTGTAGTACACTTTCATATTGGCATTTGGCTTCATCCTGTCGTGGAGTATATATACTCCACTGCTATATGTACAATATTTATAGTTTGCAGAATTTCACAATCCACTCTATCTGTCGCAAGTATGCAATATGAGGTCCTGACACGCAGTGGAGCAACATGACTGCATGTTGCAAACCTGCATAAACAGCTTGAACAATCAGTCTCTCTTGAGACTCAGCTTTAGTTGGTATTTATCAATGCCCTCTTGGCTGGGCACATGAAGCTGCCACAACACTTAGAAAGGATGATTCTGCATGTGTTGAAGAATCACACAAAAATGTGTTATCTGTTCAACTTGGGGTTTTTTTTGCCTCATGATACAAGGAACTGGGAACTTAGACCAGCCCAGCCTCCCTGCACATACGGTAGAAATGTCCCCTCTGCGAGATTAGAGTGGCTGGAGAGTCCATTTCAGCAATGTGACCTCTGTCCATAACTATCACTCTGTAAGACAAGGAGGGAAATAGAATCAGATGTTTCAGCAAGAATTGTATTGGACCCTTTTAAAGTGAATTCTCATTGCTACCAAGAGTTGTTTTGCGAGCTATGGATTTTTAACACGTACCTGGTGTAATCCATGATGGTGTTGAGGCGATGAGCAATGGTCAGGACCGTGCAGTCCTCAAACTGTGTGCGAATCGTTGACTGAATGAGTGTGTCTGTCTCCAGGTCAACAGCCGCTGTAGCCTCGTCCAAAACCAGAATTTTGGTTTTTCTCAGCAAGGCTCTGGCCAGACACACAAGTTGGCGCTGACCCAGACTACACAGACAGATTAGAGCGGGGGGATCGTGTTAGATATCAGATTATCTAAAACACAAGTGGGGTACTATGTTTTTCGAAGAAAATATGTGTCAATCTATTAGACGGTGTCTCATAGGCGGATTTGCTACCTGAGGTTTTCTCCACCCTCGGAGCATTCATAGTTGAGCTTGTCTGGAAGATTGGAGACAAAGTTCTTGAGGTGTGCAAGCTCCAGCGAAGACCAGACCTCTTCATCAGAATAGCTGTCAAAGGGGTCGAGGTTCATTCGGAGAGAACCTGAAAATAGCACAGGGTCCTGGCAAAGAGAACAGTCAGGGGTTCAGGAGGGCTATTCAAAACCAAATGATGTGTTCTGTTGAAACCAGCCTTTTATGACTACATGTACAGTATACCTGTGGAATGATTGTGATGCGCGATCTCAGGTCATGGAGTCCAATTTCAGCAATGTCCACTCCATCTATGAAGATTTTCCCTTTTGCTGCCTCCAAGACCCTGAAGATTCCCAGGGCCAGTGAGGATTTTCCTGCCCCCGTCCTTCCCACAATTCCAACCTGGGGAAGAATGGTTGTCTGTCAGAATATGTCTATGATTTACTTGACACCTGATAAAAGGTGAGCTATTGCAGCTGACCAAGTCTTACCTTCTCTCTCTCTCGAATATGCAGGGTAATGCCTTTCAGAGCTAATTCAAGTCCCTTACGGTACTGCAGCCCGTAGTCTTGGAACTCAATAGTGCCTGTTTGAGGCCAGGCAAGGGGCAAAGAGCTTCCCTCTATGGTCCAACTGGCCTAGTGAGGAGACAACAAATGGTGAGTGAGGACAAAAAAAAAAACCCCTCCCTGGATGTAGCGGGCTCCGCATACATGTGTTACTGCCGCTGTCACAGTTGGAATAAATCAGTCCATTCTGTGAAATGTATCGGCCTGTTACGAAAACACAATTTGTATACGTGTGTGTGCGGAACACTGACCTCTTTGGCAGTGTCTGCATACTCATTGACTCGCTCAACAGAAACAATGTTGTTCTCTACATCGGTCCATGACCTCACAATCCAGCTCAGGATTCCCGTCACCTGCAACATTCAAGAGTTTGAGGTAAATTAGCTTTGTTATCCCTGTTAACAATGCTGTACATTGCACATCAGTTCATTTTTCCGTCAAGTGGGTTAACAGTTGCTGCGCTGTTATTCAGTATTTGAACAGTCATTTATTGTAACATCTGTGAAGCATTCAGTGTGCGAGTGTATGTGTGTATGCTAACACTCGTACCTGAAGGGAGTGAGACACAGCCAAACCAACTATGCCGGCACTCAGTGTGTTTTTGCCCATAACAGAGAGAATAGCAGCCGCTAAGACCACACCATTCCCAACAAATTCAAGGTTTACTGCCAGCCAACTGAGGATAGAGAGAATCGCAACAGTTTCAATACACAAACATGTGAGTCTTTATCTGCAGACCATAAATGTATGTGCATTCTCTCACAGGGAATAAGAATGTTCAGTGATCTAACATGACTCGCAACATTTTCTATTACTAATTGCAGTGTACTGGCATTACTTGGAAAATGAATAAATGGGGGAATCAATTACGTTAATGCACCCTGTAATCATCCGCCATGTCATCTTACCGGGTAGCCACAAATCGTGGGAAGTAGGAGGTTTGATTGAAGTCGACCCGCTCATTTGCCTGCTGAATGAACCTGGACTGATCTCCAAAGGCACGGATCACGCTGGCACCCTGGACTGTCTCATTGAAGTGGGTGTAGATGGGCGAGCGGCTCACGGCTTCCAGTCTTCGCAGCTGACAGGATGTGGCAACGTAGAAGCTCTGTGGCCCGCAGTGGAAAAGTAAAACACAAGCTTTAACGAGCCAAGCGTAACTACAAGGGCAAAAAAAAAGAGCATTCCGCCCTTTCCCAGAATTCATAGCTAATATGGGTAATATTTATGTCAGCAGGTTGAGATCTACAGACAAGCGGAAGGTAAAATCAGCATAGTTGGTGTTAGACCGCAGAGCTTTTATTTCCAATCACACAGAGAAATTGAACCATTTCTGGATCTCAAAGGCAGAAACAAGGATCAAAGTCATCTGTACTAGCTTCAACTCGTGGAGAAAATCTTACCTGGACAAAGGCGTACAGGAATGCAAGCGGTAGGAGGACGGCAGCAGCAAAAGGAGTCGCCATGAGCACGATTATGCAGACCTCCATGAGCTTAAAAACATAGCTGAGCATCATCTTCAAGCCCTCGGGCACCATACAGTCAATGGCGTCTATCTCTTTGGCAAAACGATTGAGCAGGTTGCCGCTGGGTGTGCTCTCAAAGAATGACATCGGCGAGTGTAGAACGTTGTTCAGCAGGTCCATATGTAGGTAACGAGAGGCTATAATGCCGCAGACTGAGATGGCAACAGTTGTGCCAAAGATTGCAACACCTTAAAACAAGGGTACATGAATTAAGCACAGGTTGACAGATTTTATCCAACTTCTTGCATGAATAACAAAACTAGACAGATAAATATGATTCGCTTTTTTCTAACCTTGTGCGAAACCAAGTGCTCCAAAGACGGTCAGTTTTAGGTCTGTATCAATCTGAGTGCCATTCACAATTGGATCATCAGCCCACATGCTGAGCCAGTAACTGTATGCCAGCGAGGCCCCTTGCTGGAAGGCGTACAGGAAGACTATGGGAATAATAAGGACCACACCGATGGTCTTGAAGTACTTCTTGTACATGTCCAACCTCACCTGTTGTAGAGAGTAAACATCCACAGAGGTTATTTGTCAAGTTGTTGGTCAAGGTTAGAATGTCAAACTCTTTGAAATAGAAGAAAAATGTAGTTTCAAACTTACACGCCCGGTCCGAGCCTTGTCAGCCTCAGTCAGCTTTCCCAGGTCCTCTGGTACCTGTTCCTGCTCTGTTTCAGATACTGGTTCCATATTTTGTAGGTTGGTATTGGTGCTGTCACCCCTGGAGATCATGCAGTGTCCATATGTCAGTCAAGTGTACATACAGACGTAGGTGTATGTACAAAGATAGAAAACCGTATTTTGATTCTTGAGGTAAATCCTCATACTGCGTGTTGTTTGCTTACCCAATGAGCTGCTCTTGCGACAGGTCTCTGGAAAACGGCATGAAATCAACCATACTAAGCCGTGCGTTTGATCTTCTGGAGCCAGCTGTCAGAAATCACAAGTATTATTCTCTTTCGTAGTGATGCTTGTTTTGCAATTATCCATTAAAATGGGCTCATTGGAGTAACTGTGAAATGTCTCGTCTTTTCACTTGACTTAGGTTTTACCTCACCTCTCTGAATGGCGTTCTCTTTACGGTCTGTGTTGGCAAATGTATGGATGAAGTCAGCAAAAGCGCCGTGGCGTCCAAGGAGCTCTTGATAGGACCCACTCTCTGTGATCTCTCCATCCACAAGCACAAGTATGAGGTCAGCCTGAGGCAGGAAGCTCATCCCATGTGTTACCAGGATACGTGTCTGTACAAGAATTCACAGAATTTAGAAAAAACGAAAGGAATTGAGCACGGTCCAAAGAACAACTTTGCATTTTGGCTCAAAGCAAAGATAAACACCACACATGATATTCATCATTCAACAGTAACAGACAACTGTGTTTTCATATTTTCATATGGTTTGTGTCTATACAGTAATGTTGAGGTGGACAAGCTGTCCTATGACATATCCCATGCTGCAGTCATCTCTGTACCTTGTCCCTCAGCACTCCCTTTGGTCCAATCACTTTGTCGAAGATATGTTGACCCACATGAGCATCCACAGCAGACAGCGGATCGTCAAGGAGGTACAAGTCGGCCCTCCTGTACACCGCCCGAGCCAGGCTCACTCTCTGTTTCTGTCCTCCTGAGAGGTTCAATCCCTGCATGGTCAAAAAAGTAGAAATTTGGTTAAGTGTACCTGACAAACGTAATGACAGAGAGCCTTGCAAGACATGTGTTTGCCCAGAATACCTTCTCTCCAATTTCTGTAGCATCTCCAGCTGGAAGAATGTCCAAGTCTGGGAGAAGAGCACAGGCCTCCAGCACACGGTGATACCAGGTCTTCAGCCTTTCTCGGCCAAATACAATATTGTCTTGGACTGTAGCGTTCTGGATCCAGGCTTGTTGAGGCACATATGCTACAGTGCCCTGCAGAGCCGAATATGTGAGGTGGGACAGTGAGTACTTGTAAAATGATTCCCAAAGTTATGAAGAACACAAACATCTAAACATGCACAGTACCTTAACAGTAACTGTGCCATTTCTTTTCTCTGTTTCTCCCAAGATGGCGGACAGCAAAGACGACTTCCCGCTGCCTACATGCCCAACCACTGCGACGAGAGAACCCCGTTTCACTCGGATATCGATTCTGGAAAAACAGATATGAAATATCCTGTAAGTCCTCTTACATCTGTCACTCTCACTTTGTTTTGTAGCACCTTAAGCGAGGCATACCTTTTAAGACAAGGAGGACCCTCCGCTGACCAGCTGAAAGTTCCATTTTCTATTGCTAGATCTTCACCATCTAAGCAAACAAGACACAAAGCAAATAGATAAAATCTACAATTTATAAAGACAACAAAGAGAATTTTTGTTCTTGCCACTTGAGCGTCAACCAACATCCCCTTCTTGAAGTAACTTTTCAGATTGCAGTGTGGTTGTAATTGCATGTGAATTTCGTTAATCGTACAAATTACAGAGCTGTTGAGTTTTCACAAGCTGTCCCGTGAAGACTTGACAGATTTCAGACAGAAAAGTGCAGTTTTTTATTTCTCTATGAATCATATGTCTGAATTCACAGTGTGATTTACATTCAACCACTAAACGGGAACATCCTATAATTACTCTGTCTACCCGTCATCCTGTGACCTAGCAAGTGACAATGCACACGATCCATACAAGGCCGTGGTATGCCACAGTTATAAACAACAATATCAAGGTCACTGCCTATATTGATTATGACAGCCTATGATTTAAGAAACCAATTTGTGGAAATTGTCAACATTAAATAGCTTTTTTCGTGGGTGGGGTTCCTACCAGTGCTCAATGGAGTCTTTGAGACATTGTCCACTTTCAATTCCTCTGCACACAGGTACTTTCCCAGCCGTCTGAGAGAAACCATGGCCTGGAAGAGAGGAATCTTGTTTGTGTGGTTCTTCATGTATGGCATGATAGCTGGAGAAATCATCTCAGTGTGCCATGGTTTTTACCTGCATAGTTGTGCTAATTGCAAACGGAAGCTGACTTAGTGGGGTTTTTAGAATGTTGATCAGTGCCATGGAGACAAAAACCTTCTGCGCATCGAGGACGTTTCGGTCATCCTGCATTACGTAGACTCCAAACATTGCAAAGGCAATCTGGGTGATGACAGGGACTAGATGTTACTTTCACGGACATAAACTGCAATTATAGATTTAGTCAACTTTTGAAGTGCAAAACCAGGAGATGTGTCATTTCGCTTGAATTACCAGGAAAGATGAAGAGTGAAAGGAGGCGATAGAAATAGAATACAGAATCTGTGACTTCTTCAGCGCCTTGAGTTCTTTCTCTCTGTAGCCCAAAACTTGCTCTAAGAAGGCTTTCTCCCAGGCATAGAACTTGAGGATCTTGATTCCGTTGAGGATTTCATTCATCAGTTTGATTCGACCGTCCATAAACTTCATTTGCACTTCCTGTTAACCAGACGAAGAGTTTGGTTAAGTGCTTTTAACAACTGCGTCACAGCTGAGAGACAAAATCATACTCATCAGAGCAAATGCACGTAATTGTGAGCTTCCCTTTGCCCACTCTTCTTTGAGCTGTGGCAATGTTCCACACATGAGCATAACACAGACTTGTTAAATTCAAAAAGAATTTATTGCGCTCAAGTGCGGGTTACACTCAATGTTTTTTACGAAGGAAACAACAAAAGGACGTCAACACCAACAGAGTAAGCTTGTATAAGTGGATTTAGGTTTGCAGAAATAAATAGTTGTGTATCCATGTTGCCCACTCTTCTCTAGCGTTGCGTTATTTAGTTTGGAAAATCAAAAAGACACGACAGAATGTACCATCCAGGCCAAACACCCACACAGCTCTTGAGCTTGGATGCAAGATGCCAGTGCAAACATGAATTGAAAGTGCAAAGGAGTTGTGTAAGTGCCTTTACCTGCAGTTTGCTTCTTTTCTTTGCTATGAATCCGTTTAGTGGGAAGATGAGGATGACCGTGGCAATTCCTGCCAGAGCAGAGGGGCCAAGATGCTAGAGAAAAAGGTAACAAAATTCAGGCTTCTGTATTTTCAGACATAGAATAAATTGTTACAGAGCCACTTCATTGCTGGACAGATAAATAATGCATTGCAAAGGCACCACTCTCCACACCTGCCAGAGGAAGAAGAGACAAAGTGCTATCTCAATAGGAGCCAGCCACACAGCATTGAAGTACACCACAAAGTCCATCAGCTTCTGAGTGTCTGCTGACACCAGGTTCACAATCTCTCCCACAGTGCAGGTCTTCCTGGCTGCACTGTTTATCACCAGAGACTGGAGAGAAAGCAAAATAATCAAACACAATTGAGACAAATGGGATATCAGTGCAGTCTATATAAATCTAATTGACACCATTCACCTACAGTACAAAAGAACAAAACAAAACAAGCCGTCATACGCATTCCACAGAGTACTACCTTTTTTAATCGCCTATTTAGCATGTAGCAAGCTATTCATGCAATGCCTGGAGATTAGCGGCCATATCAGTATCTTGTACCCACCTTTCTGTAAACTAAGCCCATCACAGCAGTCTTCACCCTCATGCCCACGGTAAAACAAGTGTACATGTACTGGTGGTTGAAGAGGGACTGAAGACAGGAGAGCAGGAACATGAGAGTGGCGTAGAAGTAGCCCTTCCACAGCGGCACGTCTTCGTCTCTCATGAATCCCAGCAGGAGACTAGATTGAGAGGACATCAATAAGGCTTTAATACACTTTTAAACGTGCACAAAGCTAAATTCACATTCCACAAAGATGCCACCATGTCTACAGCAAAACATCGGTTGGTGAAGGAATTATGGATGGGACGAGACCCTTCACGACCTCCCACATCCATAACAACCCCCTATCTATGTCAACAACTTTATGTTACTGTCATACAACCCGAAAGAACTTGGAATTTACGTTCCTTGACAGTCATGTGTGAGTGTGTTCTGATTCCACAGTCTATCACTTCGGAGTACGGTAGTTTTGACTTTAACTCTGTGTCAAACCGACGGCCTTGAGCGTTCGCTGTGGCTGTTGGATTGCTGGCCCGCACAAAGCAGCTCCGGTTGCACAACAGTGCTCAGTTAGTGGCCAAGCTGCCCTCACACTTGGCCAGCGGCTCCCTTATTGTGGTCTACCGGCATTTTTGCCATTTAGAGCCCTCTCTCCCACCATGCTCGCTGCTTTACAGCGACTTAGTCTCGGCCATAGTTGAGTGAAGGGGTCTGTGGTCCGGTCTCCATTTCTTACTCACAGGTCCATGACTGTAATTAACACTTCCTCCAGCCCTCAAATGTGCATGGACAACAACATTCCAGTCTGACGGCTGGAATGGTGCGGCCCTTGTCTGGAAGTGGCCTATTTTCACTTTTGCTTTTGTTGTTTAGGTGTTCGTGTCACTGATTGTTGAGAACGAGAATGAGAAAAATGACATGTATGAAATGTCATTCAATGAATTCAATATAGTTATGATTGAACCTTGGTGTAGAATTTTTTTTGCAATTTCGTGATGCAATTTTCATTTCCACAACGAACTGAATATGTGCCACACTGTATATCCCAGCAGAAAATTCTAGTGTTTCATCGCTGTTTGGAAAGTTGGCACCACCTAGCTGCAATTCAGAGCAGTCTGATGTTTGGCTTTACTTGGAATTCAACCTCTAACACCCTCTCTCCATATACAGTGCAGTATAATGACATGCTTGCTGAAGTTTTTAGTCACTCTCTAATCACTGAATATAGTCTTAATTTGTTTTCTGAATAACGCACAAATTTAGGTGCAGTGTTCGGTCGTTAACTCTTACCTCAGCACCTGGGGGATGGCGAACATGAAGGCATCGTGGAATATGATACACAGAGTACCGGTGAGGAAGTATGGACCAAACTTGCGTGCCAGTGTTCTGAGCAGGAAGAACCCAGAGCTCTGCTCTTTCTGAAGCTTTCTGAGAAGCTGCGCTTGATCTGGCAGTCTGCTTCCCAGTGCCACCCCTGACGCCAAGGCCTTCTCCTGCCTGCCCAAGGGAGAGAACCAGGATGGTTACAGATGTGTCCTCTGTAGTAAAGACGTACTTTGGTGTCAGCGGCTGTCATGTGTTAATGTGAAACAGACAAAACAAAAACATCACGGCTGTTTTTTGTAGCCTAAGACACGCACAGAAGTGGAAGAAGAGAGTTACACGGTGACATAATGAATGTATTATCAAAGTAGGGGACATTGTAATAAGCTTAAATACCGGTTTGTTGTTGTTCTAGATTGTTTGTTGCAGTGAGACTTCACCCACTTCTACAGTGCTAAACAACTGTAATGGAACCTTGACAGACGTGGAAAATGTGCAACGGATGTAGTTTTCATGGTTGTGATTAGTTGATTAGTTTTGTGCTGTTCATTTGTCGTGATGAATGCTGTATCACTTTAAATTGCCAGAGGAGTGGGAAAGCAGACTGATTTATTTTAGGTAGTCAGGTTAGGTTTGCTTGTCTGGGCCTTCAGCCACAAATGGCACATGACTGTGTGCTTCAAAGGATGGCAGAGCACATCATCGAACTGCACGTGCAGGGAAGAGTAAGCTGAACCCAGGATTTGTCCTTCAGCCATGAAACCCTATTTACATTTGGGGTTAAGTCTTGAATTAATTTAGTAGGTGATGCAATATTTTACGCCTGACTGCAGTGATGGTATAATCAAACCTGGCTCTATTTTCAGATGGACTGTTGAAGCACACTCATTCCGGAAGGTGTTAAAATCTAAATGCTGAGCCGATGGAGACATTGTTTCGGGTACGTAGATGAATGCAGTACCCTAATGCCTACGCAGAAAACAAACAAGTCTTGTTTGCTACACTTCCAGCCACTGTGTACACTCTTTGCAGTGCCGTCTCACTTTTGGATTTTGGCACATTCGGCCGTCCAGTCCTGCTCCAGCTCTGAGATGATTTTGTCTGACGTATCTTCCTGTCTGAGGGTCCACAAATCCTCTGCCGCCAGTGGCGTCCGATATCCTTTCACAACAAGCCTGCGGAGGTATGTTAGTGAGTCACACAACTTACTGTCAACAAACCGTGCATATCATTGCAAACAGACACACACAGTTGATGCAGTGGCTGCTCTCAGCCTTTAAGTGAGGGGTTTTGAAGAACCATCTTACCCAGTGAACCACCAAAAGAGGATTTTTGACAGGAAAGAGGCATCTTTCACAGGACACGGATTCTGCAACAGATTACAGACCAACATCACTGTTGTTTCTCCAGCAAATCTCTCCCGACTTAAAGGCTTTCAAGAAATACACGACTTTGTAAGTCTGCGTGGCAGTGGAAAGTGTATTTTGCAGGATGATACATTCAGGTGGTCGTGTGGCGAGCCAAGGCAGTGAACTGTAACGCGACAGAATAAATAGCATTCAGCACAAGTGCTGGTTGAATATGACGTTTTGAGGTCTGGTGCAGACGGAGCGGAAACTTGTCATCACTAACACTCGCGACAGTGGATACACACACACACAGACGTGAGTTTGTGCTCTCAAATAGACTCTTTGAATTCCCGCCAACCAGCCACCCCCACACCAGGGTGTATACTGTCTTCATTGCTACCACTCTTTCTCTCTACCGCTTACTTGCCCTCTTCCGCTGTCTTCCTGTGAGTAACTCTAACCATGGTGTGGGGTTAGAAAGGGGGAGGAACGCGCAGGAGTGACCGATGGGTGTGTACTCGCCGGGCTGCGACTCCTGCACCCGCAGCCTCCCCTACGCTCGGGACTTTTCCAGTTATTTCAATCCATTACCAGACAAATATTATGTCATATTGTCTGTTTGATTTAGTGGAATTAAATCCTCAGTGGCCTGTTATCCTAACCCAAAGCTGTTCACAATTTTATGTTCCAAATGTTAAGTCAGACTGTGTCTGACGCGAGTGTGAGATGTGTGTCTGTATCGAGTAATGGCTTTGGTGTTGAGGTCTTGGACCAAAGGTACTGGTTGTGACGTTACCGAGCGCCGGTTCGAGTGTGATGTTTGACGGAATGTAAGAGAACGACAACATACACACACCCACACACGCAGACACTCTTTCGCACTCTCCCGTTAGCGGTCAAGTGTGAGTGGGAGGAGTGAATGGGAGGAAGTGAATCACACACATATCCTCAGAGAGGGAAAGTGTCTGGACGGCTTAAGTTGAATACCACAAGATAGCTTTCTGGGCATTCTCATTTCCGCATGCAGAATGCAGTCGGCGTTTTGGTGGAACTGGGACTCATTCCGCTCCACTTACCTTCTCCAAGACAGTCTTTCCCTCTGGAGGTTGGTCAGCAAAACAGCAGAGGAAAAGTTCAGCCAGTTGTATGGCGAAGTAGGAGAAGAAGGCCAGGTATCGGACAATATCGGAGGCGATGCCCTGAAATATAGAGGCATACATTTAAGAGGTTGCTGGGGTGCTAAAACACACCCACCACTGTAGCTCTGTCTCACTCTGGGAGGGGGTTCAGACTTTACAGGCAGATTTCGTAAGCTCAGTCATTTATATTAAGCCTGAGACAAACTTAATTGGCTTTGTGGTTGCGTCCCTGCCACAGAAAAAAAAACATTGCTCTCGCGCCAGCTCCATCGAGGTTTTTTAGCTGGTTGAAAACAATTTTTTTTCAAATCTTTCAACTTTCAACACTGCGGTGTGGAGTGTCATTTATCTCCACTGTGGGTTTGCTTGGTGTTTCACAACAGCATGCAGCAGTTTCCCTATATCTCACAGTTTATACTCGGTTTTCCCATGCTTACACATTGTATAGCAAAGGGTGTGGTTTACGCAGCAAAGAGGCAGACACAATAATGCTCATTTTATATATAACCCATATAAATGAAACCATGGTTAAAGCTATGGCTCAGACACGCTAAGCACCCGTAGCTGTAAATAGAGAGATTGTGGTTTGCAGACCACTTTCAATCAAGGGAGCAGCTTAGATATTAACCACTTAGAGACTCGTATGAAATGTGGTACTTCCATGTTATTCTCGACATACAGAAATTTGGGGTTTTGGATGAGGCATTGTTTACCACTGGGTCAAGGCCATTGCCACAACCAGTGTGTTGTGCAGCAGCATGGGTGCGCATAAAAGCTTCAGTAAACAGTAAAAAAAAAAAAAAAAAAAAGGGTTTTCTCTGAAATGTGGTACTCTGCCTAGAAAGGCGATATGAGGGGCCAAATGGACCCAGCCACACTGTGAAAAACAGGGTCAGGATGGTCGGAGAGTGGATGGGAAAAATGTAGGTCAAGTAACTGCCCAGTGGTCCACAAACACGAACTCTGTCAACTCAAGTCTTCAGCACGGCAGTGGGAATAAACACTTTGATTTCACATCGTTTGAAAATTGTGCCACTTAAGTATGAACAACGGGAATGACACAGCAGAGTCTCGAGCTGTGTCACCTTTCCTCCTTCACCTGTTGTCCAAGATCCCAAGAAAGGTGGGAGCTATTTGCTTAAACTTCGTTTATGCGTATGCAGCACAAGTGTTGCTGCTGCGGTTGCTGTGATGTTTGCAGTTTGGGTGTTGTACCACCTTTTCGTGAAATGAAACCAGCTGTGTTTGAATTCTGAAAAGGTCCCACATCATGTGCAGATGCAAAGATCTCCATCTGGCTGTATTTACAGCAGCGAAGGCCCGTAAACACAGCACCAAGGTTCCTCAAGTCTGACCCTAGGCTGCCATGTCTCACCAGCACTTATCCCAGGCCCATCATTATTCTCCCCCAAGCAGTGTGGGCATGTCACACTGAGAATGATAAAACAGAAATATGGATATGTGTGTGTTTGTGTCTTTTTAGAGCAAAATGCAAATACAACTGCCCCTTGGCTGTGTGGGTGTTTAAATAGAAACTTACCCCATACAACAATGATTGCAGTGTCTCATGAATACACAGGAAGCAAAGAAAAACCTAAACACACACAGGCTTGACCAGAATTGGCAGTGTCATCCTCCAAAACCTGGTTAACTTTAGGTTATCTTGGTTAAATTTAGGGGATGAAATATGGACCATGTGCTGACACAGGGTATATCTCAAGCTGTGCTGATGGAGACGGGTGTCTTGACTCATTTGCTACCTCTGCAAAGGTCTTTGACATTTCAAGCTCCAAACACGACCTCGATGACTTTGTAATCAGTGACTTCTCCTATAAAGTGCCAGGACTTTGCTGACAAATGCATTTCTTAATGAAAGCTTAGGAACAAACACTACGTATGAGCATAATGTACCATATGGTATGGATACCGATAGGCTGCGACTCACATACCTCATCCAGGGCCAACTGGATCTTAGCTCTGAGAGGCACCAGGGAGCAGACAACTGCCAAGACCCAGAAGAGAAAGAGGAATATTGAGGATCGACAGCCTCTTATCCTCTCCAGCTGGATGATGCACAAGGCAAGGATCTAGAGGGAGGGAGGGACAGAGAGGGAGAGAGATTCTTCATTCATTTGCAATAAAGGAAAAAAAACACAACTCCAAGGTCAGAACCAAGATGGCACACTGATCACTGGGACCTGACACAACAACCTTGGGAAAAAAAACTGAGTTGTTCTCTACAACCTCAATACATCTACAGTTTAAACTTTGAAATGGGCGGTAAGCGAGGTCGGTGATGGGAATAAATGCTCCAAACAGAGGTTCTTAAAGTAATACTGTTCACCTGTGAACCGGGTCACTGACATCAAAATTGAGTGTCTCTCTTGTACTTAAATGATACAGTTACTTTTCCAGTGTGATAAAGGCTCACAAAGCATCCATGGAAAGCAACGGAAAATCTCCCCAACCGAAGGTCTCTGTCACAATATCGCATTCACAGTTGGTCCTCAGGTTTAAGAGGACTCAGTAGGTGTAATGAGTCCAAATACCAACGGGTGGTGGAGGTAATTACTACCAAAGTATCAAAGTACAAAAGCGACTATCAAGTAATTTTCTTTGAAGAAATGAATTTGCCCTTGTAAGTGTCTAATCTCCTGTGTCATTCCAGTTCAGTTGGAGAAACTCCAATACATCTCTGCTGTATTAGCTGCCAAGGCTGCAGTTAAATTTCACAAGTGTCTAGAATAGAGATGATCAGATTTATTTTGATGCTGAGGAGCTCATGGTGGTTTTGAGGTTCAGGGCTTTCCTTGCCACAGGGGCAGATGTCCCAACTTTTTTTTTGCTACATGCAAACTTCCTTGCACACATTTTCTGAATTAATATACAGTAAAAATGAGTCTGATTTGTAACCTCAAATAGGACTGATTCAGTGTTTGGACAAGGGTGTCTGTCCGACCGTTCAAAGAGGAGTCATGTATCTGCCTGTGGTGTTTGAACCATAATTGGTCCTTTTTTGAGTGGCTGGTCATGTGAGACGTCATTTTGTATTGCCAGCTCATCACCAAGTCGGGCGGATAGCGGGTTAGGTTCCATAATGGAATGCTACATCGTTGACTTTGGGATGAGCCGCAGCTCTCTCCCTTTATAAACACTGTACAGTGGGAATTGTATAAGCTTGTAGCATCAACAACCTGATCCACTTTATTAGAATATTTGGACAGACGGGGTGAGCATCTGCAAGAGTCCAGGTTGATATGAATTACATTGAGGGTTCTCAGATATTATTAGACATCAATCCCTTTCAGGCCCTGTAACCTATTCCAGCACGCGCACAAATGTAGAAGACAAAGACACTTTCATAACAGGTAGCTAGTGTATTAATTAATTAAAAAATGCAGAAGGACAGATCGGAGCGTGTCATGTTCACCTGAATCCAGCACACTTACGGGAAGCCTCAGCAGAAATCCAAACATTGTGCCAGCTTGAACTGGCAATGAACTCAAAGAACTCAATTTAGTTGCTTATGATATGAAATATGGCAACGCTGTCCAAACAAACCATACTACTTGCAGCAGCTTTTCGATGAAATATACTTTTCAGATCCCCAACATCAGGGAATGATAACACCAGTTACACAGCTAAAATTCAAAAGAAATTCTAATTTTATTGCCTCAACAAGAGATGTTCTTTTGCTCTAAACTGCTCTATTGTGATATGCTTTGATAATACGGTACTTCTCCTCTATGAATGGAAATACTTTTGGACACCCTCAACTTATATTTCAGCTGCAGTCAGCGCTCAGAGCCTCAGTGCTCAGACTTCCAACATTGAACATTTGCCTCCCAAACCATTACTTTTGTAGTCAAACTGCATCTCTCTTTGCATTGTAGATTTGCAGTTTGGCAGCTTGGGTTCAACCAAAGGAAGAAGGTCTCCAAACTTCCCCCTGGTACACTGAGTTCCAGAGAAATAAGCTGGCAGTAGGTCCCCATCACCCACAACCTCAGTCAGAGTGAGGAGATTATAATGCTGACCTCGGACTTGCGTTTGGGGGCAACTTCCTCTATTCCTGGCCTACGTCTTCTGTATGACTGCAACCAATCTGTTTGCACATGTCAGTGGGTGGGACGAAGTCCACTGCTGAACCCCAAATCAAACCCCTAACTTATAATTACTCGGGAAGCCTACAGATCTTGGGAAGCAATGGGGTTATTACATCATGGCATTGCAGTGTCATGTGTGTTGTTTTCATCAATAGTTGCCATGATTCATTTGTGGGCTCAGTGGGCTTGGGCAAAAGTGTTCCCATACGTTGACTTGTTGGTCAGAGAGACAAGAACTTAGTGTTCCAGGCTTCCACCCTGGGAAACAAGTGGTGGCGACTGCATGTTATATCCCGAAAATTATATCCTTTAATATGGATGGCAATGTGAGGTGGATTTTTTTTTGATTTAGCAGATGTTTGCTATGTGCCCCCGCTTTCGCGATAATTGATATCCTCAGAAAATATCTGTGTAAAAACAAGCCTTTATTAAAGAGAGGCCAGGATTTTTTTTATCTGAGTGACTGCTGGTATTTACTAAGGAGTCTGCAAAGACCACAGGTGGGTACGGCTGTCTGACTGAGGGAGGCTGAGCCTGTGCATGACCTGTACATATACATAGAGTGTGGTGGCTTTGAGAGTCCAGCAAAAAAGCTCTGCCTTTTAGCCGTGAGGGTACAGTCCACTATGGTTTCCCTGCCTCACAGCATCTATGCTGCACACTGCTGTACTTGTTGTCAGAATTTTGACACCACTCCTACCCAGGATAAACAGCATTTTATCTCCGAAAAACGTGCCACCCATGTTGGGAGCTGCTCCCTTCGTCTGTCTTCTCCTACTCATCAGTTAACCACCATTTAACACTCTACAGAAAATGAATGGGAGCAAGATTTTTTGAAACAGTTGAGACATTTTTCATCAACAGAAGGCACTGCTGACATTTAATTGTACAGTAGCATTTTCTAAATAATAATTTCTAAATAAGTAGTCTGCTCCATGGGAAGGCACAATCTATGTTGCTAGGCCATTACGACTCTAGACACAACAGGGAAGAGACTGTCTGATTCAGACTTTGGCAAAAAAAAAAAAAAGGTTTTGTTTTAGGTTGGCTGTTAAACAGTAACAGTTTTCATCAAGTATGTCATTCTCCTGCACTGTCTTACATGCACCAACACCAAGATATTCGATGCTCCCTCTAAAATAGGCAACAAGTTATTTCAGCTTTGTTTTTTTGTTTGATTTGTTTTTATTGCTGCTACCAGTTTGCGGGAATTGGAGAAAACATCAAACAACTAAAAGGTTGGATGAACTTATTGGGACCGAGGTCCATGCAAGTTGGAAGATCACTGTGCAACACGTGATGAAAGCTCCTCCTGATTGACTGGACAAACACTCACTGCCTAACATCATGAAAGTTGCACGAGGGGCACTATGGGGTGTTGAGAGTCCATTTGCGTGGTCATATTTGGTAATGTTAGATCACCTTTAACCCACAAAGTAAATAAACATCATTTTAAAGCCAACACTTGTAAAATAATTAGATGAATATTATATGTGTGTGTGTATCTATTTTTTTGTTTTTTGGGGGGTTTCTCCTTACTAGTGCATTTTGTTACGACATAATTGACTTGTGTACCGTCACTGAACGTATTGAGAGTATATTGCATAAAATTCATTGCACATTGAAACATGTGTAAACTAAATCAATGATTAATGAAGATTAAATACTTGCTTTGTTTACAATCTGTTGTAATCATTATTTTTCAACCAGAGTCCAACAACTGTGGTTTAATGGAGCAGCTTTGTGGACTGTGCTTTTTTGGGTGTGTGGGGGGGCGACTCCTCTACATAAGTGTGAAGCCATCAAAGTGATATTCAACTGAATAATTTTGGTGCGTTTACTACCATAATTTAAAGTGGAATGCTTGTTGCGTGAGTATCACACAATCCTTGAATGACCCAGCTGTTCCATTGTTGGGGTGCTTTCTTTGGCCAGAGTGTTCTGGAGAGTTCTATCAAGGCACCCCATGGCCTCTGTAGCCCATGGCTCAGTGAGTAAAAGGCATACGTCAAAGGCATGAGGAGCTTCGGAGCTCACGATAGCTCAACATCATCTAATAAAATATAGAGGATGGCCAGATGCAGTGGCTACTTGCTATGCATGGGTGACCTGAACAAGCTACATTTCTTTCATTCTGTTTGATGTAGATAATATTTTCTTTCTATCTACACGAGATGTATTTTGCCCATGTCTGACATCTCATGAAAATATGGGAACTTCAGAGATAATCTGGAGGAAGGGGAAAAGCTATTTACCACCGTCAGGCTGCGAATTATGGGGCTGAGTAGGAAGACCATGTGTTGATGAATCTCCTGACTTCTTTCCAGCAAGATGTAGAAGAATTCCACAAAGCCGAAGGAGGCCAACAGGAAACCCAGCACCTGAAAACAACAGGGGATCAATTATTTGATGATTTAGCGATTGTCCAAAGATAACTGAAGAGAGAATTTCGGATTATTTTGTGAGGAGGAACAACCATGCATTAGTTTATCTTGACTGTCTGGAGCATGCATACAAACGTCCAAGAACCCTCGTGTCCAAATCAACCTGAGTGATGTCTCACCATCTTGGCAGTGCAGAGGCAAGACATCTGAATGCGTCCACGGTCATGGCAGTAAAGGTGGAGGCTGTAGAAAGGCGCTAGCAGCCAAAGATAGATACAGGGGACCCACACGAGCACTGTGTTCTGGAAGCACTGGGTCAGGTCCGGGTTGGCTGTGTACCATGTGCGGTTCCAGTCCTGGGACAAAGAGAGAGAGCTGATAAGGACGAGGTGAGAAAAGTGCGAAACCCGTGAAACCTGTGTGTTGTGAAACTTGTTTGTAAAGCAATATTCACGGCAACACATGATTATGCTTTCAATTTCACCCCACAGCATCAACAGCGTGATGTGATGTCTCAAAAAATCAGAACAGGAGCTGAGTTCCTACTTGTTTGATTCACGTGTGTTTCAGTGCTTCACCTAATGAGTGTGTGGCTTTGCGAGCCTGACTGGCCCAGGGGACTCTCCACAGGAAGCGGTTTTAAAGGTTTGAGCATTGAGGAACAGTCTGGCCTGTTGTGTACTCCCAAATGGAATAAGGGAGAGTGGCCACAATTGATGGCAGCTGGATGATTATGTAACGGCAATCCGCCCACAGACCAGCCCAGCAAACCACAGCAGGTGAGAATCCTCCATGGTGATGGAGGCGCAGGTAAGCGCAGACTGACCACAAATTCCTGCTGGTTCGACTCAATCACACAGACCTTGCAGACACAGTCTGGCTGTGGGGAGCCTGTTTACGTTAGATACACGCCTCATTTACCATACCTGGGCTTTGAGAGCGCCGCTGCCTTCGAATGTGATATATCTCCTGCTAGTCTGCGAGTGGGAGGCTACTGTACTTTCACAGACTCCTCTGACTCCTGCGGTCAGTGGCAGGCAGATGAATAGGCCACAACTCTGTACAGAATTCAACTTGTCAAACACACTCCAAACAGTCTCTCGATCCCAGTACTTATCCTGTTTCACACCCACAAGTAGAGTGGTTACACCAAACCAGTGCCTGGCAATGGTGAGGGTGCTGCAAGGTGTCTATATTTACCTGCCGGGCACACTTAAGTGAAACCGAAGAGAAGTGTCTTGTAGCGTAGCGGTGTTAGAGAGCTGACGATTCGTTTCGGTATTGCTTTCGATGAGGTTGACGAAAGCAGCGACTGATGCATAGTTTAGCTTGTGGTTGAACAGATGAAGCATCGAAAGGGATGCAAGTGCTGCACAACACTGACGTAATTCATGCAACAAACAGACGTCAACGACCCATTAAGGACCATTTTCAATTGTATGTCTCCACTCCTCAAAGTCAGTCAACAGAGAATGGTTTCAGAAACAAACCACCCTGAATCAACCGGATTGTTTTTGTGGTTTTCAGCACTGAAGACGCCTAAAATCATCGTCAATTCCTCAAGGCTGTAACCTGTGAGCCGGCAATGGCGTCATCTTAAAAACATGTGCCATGATGTGAATTACTGCTACTGACTGAATGAATGACTTTATCAAAAACACTGAATCTAACATGGTCTATTTCTTACATGGTGTAAAAACCAAGACAGTATAAATATATATTGCTACAGCAGATGCTAATTTCCTTTGCGCATTTGTTGTTTTTCGTCTTTTTCTGTTTTTTTTGACGTCTGGTTCCCACACAAAGTTTACCTCAGAGGGGGTTGAGAGTGTGAGGCAAGTTTGGGACTGACTGCACTCAATCATTTTGACACGGTGGCTGGATCACAGCCATAGTTCCACTTTCGAGCTGCGATACAGAATTTAGAGGTTTGCTACTATACAAGACTGAAGCCGTCCCGGCAGCGGCAGTTCGCTGAGTGCGTGACGCATCCCCGCCACTTATCATCACATCGTGCTGAATCACTCGCGCAGGTTACGATAAATGCGACTCTACCCGCAGCCGAGGAGGTATTCTCCTGTTCAAATTTGCATTAGCTCGGCTTTCGCACGTGCAAGGGCTGCAAACCGAGAAGGTCAGTTTAGGGCTATGGTGTTTTCCCATGCTGGTGCCTGCTGCCAGCTGACATTTTAGGGTGGACTTCATCTCCCCAACACACAAACACATGTGCTATTCTTCATATTGACATTTTGTGTACTTCAGTGGTATTTGACATTAAGCAGCAGGCCTTTGTACACCATCTTCATTGCCAAGTACCGGATGACAATATAGAACTAATTGCAAAAGTTATGTAACATTGCTGTTGTCTGTACAGCAATGGCAGCTCATTACACACCATAATGAATATTATACTCACAGCAGATATACTGTACATAGTAACAAATAAAAAATGTAATGGCTCTCAATCCGATATAGATGGGCTTCCACAACAAAATATTCTCCTTTTTGTGTCTGCAACGGACATGTGATTGCATGCACAGTTGTGAGCAGTGACAGGCACAAACAGTTTAGTCATATGACAGCGGGGTCACTGCGGTCCACTCACCCACAGAGGGTCCAGGCCGCTGAGTCGGCAGAAGGCATCCATCCACCCGCTTGGTCCTTCCTCGCTGATGCTCCACTTACAGGGTTCGAGCAGCTTCTCTCGTCAAGGTGGGTACGAAACACTCGGCCCGAACGTCAGGGTGGATGTTGGAGTACGAAAGAGCGAATGTCTGACAATAATATTTCTTATGTTTTTCTCCTTGTCTGCCTGTGTGGCGCACCGTGTGTTTGTAAAGCTGTGCGAGTATGTCTGTGTGTCTCTCCCTCTGTTAGCAAAACATGACTCTACTCTCAATGAAAGTTTCTGTCTCCCCTAGCTGCTCAAAGTGCTGCTGCTGTGAGTTGCCGTGTCCCTCTGACTCTCACTCAGCCTGCACCCTGTATATGAGTGTGTGTCCTTGTTGGGTGGGTGGAAATATTTCTCTCTCTCACTCCCTCTCTCTCTCTTTCTCGCTCTCTCTTACACACACACGCCACACATATATCCATCCAGCGCTTTTTGATCTTAACGCCACAGCTACTCCCCCTCAATGGGATGACAGTCCCACACCCTGCAGCCAAACTCCTCCCACTTTTAATGACTGCCCCTGCTGCCTCCTCTTTCATCCCCCCTCCATTAAAAACCACCGCCTATCTACTGTCCCCAGCACCCAATGTGTGGCTTTTACCTCTTAAACTCAGTTCAACAACACTCCAGCAAAGGGTAGTTTTGATCTCAAGGCAGATTCTATGCAAGATATTAGTACCTCTGGCCAGTGTAGTGTGAAATTTATTCCCAAATATCACTGTGGTGCAAAGCTTAACCTCGCATTGATGTGTGAGCCCTTTGTGAGCGAAAGCCAGTCCGCCACCTTACGTCGACTCTTTGACGCCCTTAGTCCCTCTGCTTTCCTAAGAGATTGATTATTCCGCAGCGCAAAATATGCAGAACGCCGTTGGTTACACAAGGCATCATGTGTATTACCCAAAGGAACTTGCTGATTACGGAGGAATCACAACGAATCTTGGTTAATTAGTCACCTCAGCCCGGGGGATATTTGCAGTGTAAGTGGAAATCATGCCCGACATACCTACGTGATCTGCTGGAAATGGGGGTTGGTTAGAAATTGACCAGCGGAGGCGAGAACATACAAGGGGAAGGGCTTTCAATGTGAGAGTGTTCTGTGTCCGTATGTGCGTATACATATGCGTACGAGGTACCCCGACGTGCTGACACGTGAGTTTTCTTCTTCTACAAACATTACAGTACCGTCTGCCTCGACAGAATTATTCATCCGCACCGTTAAACCTCAAAAACAAGGGTGTGTGTATTCAAAGTCTTTGTAGTATGTGAAAAGTCAGTGTAGCACGGCGCGCTGATGGTCACCCTGGTCAAGACACGAGGGGAAACTTCAGCGCGGCAGCTGTGCAGGAAAGTATGACACCGTCTCGACTGAGGCTAACAGCATCACCGTCGCCACAGAGGAGAAACATGGAACGTTTGGCAGAAGGGCAGACCACCACCAGCTCCCACGTCTGGCCCTGGGCACATATTAGATTATTATTCTTCAAAAATGAGTCACTGGTTTGGTTTTTTCGAAGCAGAAAATGTTTTTTTTTCGATGCTGCATGACAATATGTGTTATGTAACGTCATGCATGAGGAGGTAGATAGGTAGGTAGGAAGGTACTTTATTGATCCGTGGATCTATTTGAATAAGGAAATTCAAAGGCCGTGAATGTGATGCAATGGGAGACTGAAGCTTGCACCAAATGAGAAATTTCGATGAATTTTGATTTTGACACAGGAAATGAGAGTTGTGACGTTTACTTGGTTTGAATCATCATGAGTTCTCATCTGATGAAAATTCCATTTATTTCTTTGATTCATATGGCAGTCACATCTACAGTACTGAGAATGCATGAGCAAGTTTCAGATTTACACATTCTAATATAGCTTCTGGAAAAATAGCCCCAAGGAGGCAGAACATCAACGTTCATCTCCATCTTGTGCCATGGCTCTGGCCAGTGGACACTAACTAAACACCTCGGGCAGTGTACCACACACATAGGAGCAGGCAGTGGGGGTTGGACCTGGACATAACACTTACTGTCCCACAAGGTATGTCGGGTCAGACTGTGCTGAAAGTATTTCAGTGCAGCGATTTCACACGCTCAAGTCCCTTAGGCCGAGTGTTTGTGTTTTAAAATCAGCACCAGACAGTCGACAATGTATGGTGCTGGTCTGAGAAGTGGAGACATCTCAGGGGCCCAAGTTTACACTGCAGTCTCGCTGAAACCCACTTTTCATGCACACTCGCCCAAATTTGAAAAGGAATTCAAAATCCGCATCACAATTGCTACAGTTCAGCTTATGATAGATAGATAGATAGATAGATAGATAGATAGATAGATAGATAGATAGATAGATAGATAGATAGATAGATAGGTTGGTTGAGTGGTTGAGTGGATGATAGACAGACATACAGACAGACAGACAGACAGACAGACAGACAGGTAATGGATGGATGGATGGATGGATGGATGAATGGGTGGATGACAGACAGACAGACAGACAGACAGACAGACAGACAGACGGATAGATAGATAGATAGATAGATAGATAGATAGATAGATAGACAGACAGACAGACAGGTAGATGGATGGATGGATGGATGGATGAATGGGTGGATGACAGACAGACAGACAGACAGACAGACAGACAGACAGACGGATAGATAGATAGATAGATAGATAGATAGATAGATAGATAGACAGACAGACAGACAGACAGACAGGTAGATGGATGGATGGATGGATGAATGGGTGGATGACAGACA